>PVKA01011900.1:0-59405 GCA_004027165.1 Ctenomys sociabilis
TCTAAGGCTTTTTGTTTGTTTTTGGTTTTCTACATAGACAACCATGCCATTTTCTTTTTTAAATTTTATTTTGAAGACTAAAAGCAGAAGCAAAAACCAATAAAAAGAAAGGACAGAAACAGGGTAATGTACAACAATGATTATGTTGCAGGTTTTCAAAAGTGAAATAGCTGATCAACAATGGTTGGTACAGTATCTATTTTTATCATCAAATCTGTTGCTCAGATTAACAGATATGGTTATGCAAGATTGGGGAAATAATTGAATATTGGTACCTGTTTACGATAAGTCTTACTTTCTTTCCTTGTTTTTTTAGTTTTAATTTATTTTAAAGATAGTATAATAATTAATAAGACTTTAGGAATAGTACACATTTAGAACCCAAGAAGAGAGGTATTCAATCATGGGTTTTGTATTACATATTGCTGTCCTTGATGTAGCTGCTCAGATTGTAGATACCAGCATACAGAGTTAGTCAAGGTGAAAATTCTAAAAATTATGAGCGCGATCTTCTTAACCACCCTGTCTATATATTTGCGCGATTTTTCTTCCTTTTCTCCTATCTTTTGTCCTTTCTCTCATCTTCATTATGTAATTCTTAAGTTCAGTTCCTTTCTGTTTTACTATATCGATTATACCATTCAAGTTTTATTTCTTTTTTCAGGTTCTTACACTAGGGAGTCATGATATTTATACACGTGGGTCTGATTTATTTCTCTTAGTAGTATAGCCTCTATTTACATCCACTTACCTATAAAGGATTCAAGCTTGTCTTTCTTTAGAGCTGAGCAGTACTCCATTGCATGGAAATACCACATCTTTTTCAGCCATTCCTCAAGTGATAGGCACTTTGGTTGTTTCCAAGATTTGGCTATAACAAATTGTGCTGCTATAGTCTGCCTGGTGGCACACACCTGTAATCCCAGTGTTGGGGAGCCCGTTCAGTACTAGTAATCAGTTTTGTTAATACACATTATTACACCCCTTTTTATTGCTGTACTGGGGATTGAATTCAGAATCAAGCAGGTGCTTATTCTACTAAGCTATTACTTCATTTTAAATTTCATTGACAAGTTTAGGAGTACTGGGATTAAATCTTCTCTAAATTTCTTATAGAATTTGGCTATGAATACATCAGGACCTAGGCTTTTCTTTGCTGGTAAGGTTTTTATTTCATTTTCAATTTCATTGGCTGATATTGGGTTATTCAGAGTTTTTAATATCTTCTTGATTCAGTTTTGGCACTTTGTATCTAAGAATTTGTCCATTTTTTCTGTGTCTTTAATCCTGTGAGAGTAAATATTTTCAAAATAGCTATTAAAGGTCTGAATTTCCACATGATCTGTAATAATTTCTCCTTTCCATTGCTTTTTTAATTTTAAATGTGTTTGTCACAGGGTCTCATTACAAAGATCGGACACATAGTGCTCCTCCTGTTCTGACCCTTCCAAGCACTGGGATTCCATGCACAGGGCACCATGCCCAGTCTCAGTCATCATCTCAGTGCACCCTGGGGGCAGGGCCAGGAGGACACACTGAGGGGTGAATTCTGGTCAGTGTACTCTGCCTAAGCTGGGCCTTTTTCATTCCTTTTTGCATGAGGTTGCCTAGAGATTTATCAATTTTATATAATCTTTAGAAGGACCAGCTTTTGGACTCATAGATTCTTTGCATTATTTACTTTGTCTCAGTTGCATTAAAAATTCTGCTCTAAGCTTTATAATTTCTTCCCATCTTTGGGATTTGGGCTTGGTTTGCTCTTGTTTTTCTAGAGTTTGAGGTGCAGCTATAAGGTTTTTATTTGTTCTCGCTCTATTTTTCTAATGTGTGAGTTCACCAATATAAATTTCCCTCTGAGAACTGGATTCCTTGCATTCCTCAAATTCCCCAAATTGTGTTTGGATTTTCATTGGATTGTAGATATTGTTCTATTTCTTAATTTCATCTGTAACCCATTGGTTGCTGAGGAGGGTGTTATTTAGTTCATATATGTTCTTTTTTTTTTTTTTTTTTTTTTTTTTTTTTTTTTTTTTTTTGTCTTTTTGAGACAGGGTCTCGCTATGCAGTTCAGGCTGGCTTTAAGCTCACTTTGTGGCTCAGGCTGGTCTCGAACTCACAACAATCCTCCTGCCTCAGCCTCCCGAGTGCTGGGTTCATGGGATTAATATGGTTTCTTTTGCCATTAATTTTCTGTTTGCTTGCACTGTGTTCAGATAATATGCATGGAGTAATTTCTATTTTTTTGCATATACTTAAGCATGATCTACAGACTAGCGTATGGTCTATTTTGGAAAATGTCCCACATGCGGTTGAAAAGAATGTACATTCAGACGTTGTTGGGTGGCACACTCTTCATATGTCCACTAAGTCCATTTGTTCAAAGGTTTGGTTTAGTTCTGCAATCTCTTTCCTAACTTTTTGTCTGTTTGTCCTATCTTTTAAAGATATGGGGTGTTAAGGTCCCCTGTCAAGATTGTGATACTGGCTATTAGATTTTTTTCATGTCCTTTAAAATTTGTCTTGTACAGTTAGATGCTCTGATATTTGGTGTATACATATGTCTTCCTCTTGAAGTTTTGCCCTAACAAGTATGTATTGACCTTCTTTACCTAATTTGATCATTCTTGGTTTGAAGTTCAAGCAGTCTACAAACAGAATAGCTATCCCTGCTTTTTTGTGAGTTCCTGGAGCATGCAATATTGTTTTGCATCCTTTTAGTTTCAGCCTATGAATTTTTTAATGGGTCAAATGTGTTTGTTGTATACAGTATATTGTTTGTTAATCCACTCTTCTACTCTGTTTCTTTTTATTGGTAAATAGAGTCCATTTGTGTTGGTGCTTATCACTGATTTGCATTGACTTGTTTGTTTTGTTTCTGCTGTTGTTTCCCCACTTTTATCTTGTGTTTAATAGTCTTCCATGTTGTTGGTTCTTTCTGTTTTTGTTCCTGTAATTGTGGGTATTTTGATTCCTTTATAGAAGATCTCTTAATACTCTGCATATCAGAGAGTACGAAATTATTATTACTTTATAATAATCAATTCATGATGATCAATTGGATTGATCGTCATGAATTTCTTTAGCTGTTCTTTGTTGTGGAAGTATTTCACTTCTCCATTAAACTTGAAAGAGAGTTTTTCAGGTATCAATGTGGGTTGAAATTACTTTTCTTGTAGGACTTGAAGTACATCACTCCATGCTTTCTTTACATGATCATTTGTGAGGATAAATCAGCTGTCATTCTGACTCATTCTTCTTTAAATGTAATCTATTTCTTTTCTCTAGTGGCTTTTAATATGCTGTTATGTTGCTGAGCTTCTGGGATTTTGATTTTTGTAGGTCTGAGTATTGTTTTAATTGGGTTGATATTATTTGGAATTCAATATGCCTCAGTTATCTGAATGTTAGATTATTTCCCTGTATTTAGGACATTTTCTTTTATTACTTCTGCCCATATTCTTTTTATGTCATTTTTGTTGCTTCTTTCTTTCTCACTAATGCTTATTGTTCTTATGTTCATCTTTGCATCATTTTGCAGCTGTTGAATTATTTTTTGCTGGATCCTTGTTGCTTTTAAGAGAACTTTCCTTACCTTTTCACTATCTGCAATGGTGTCTTCAAGGTCTGAAAGTCTATCTTCACTGTCATTCACATGGTTTTACCAACTTTTAATGGAAGTTTTAATTTTTATATATCTCTTTGAATCTGCTTCAAGCATTGCATTTCTTATATTGTTCATTCAAGGTTTCCATCATTTTTCTATTCTCCTTTGGTTTTTTTTTTTATCAGTGTCTTTAGAAAATCTTTCATTACTATAATTCTTGGTTATTATTTCTTTTTTATCTTAGAGGTTATTTGTGTTTTTATTTCCTCTATACTCTTCTGCAATTGTTTATTTCAGTTGCTGTTATTTCAGAAATTTCATGTGTGTGGCTTGAGATCTTCTATTTCTGATGTCTGCTGGGTTTATTCTGGGTGCGTTTGGGGCCTGCATTTTTCTCCTTTGTTTTGCCTTTTCTATTTCTGACAGAACTCTTTATTTTGATTTCTGTGATATTTTGGTGTGTAAGTTTGGTAGCAGCAGCTGCATCACTGAAGTCTGACCCTCTCTGTAAAGAATCTATATTTTAGGTGCATATCCTGTGTCATCAATTCTTGTTTGTGTATGTCCCAAGAGTTTGCCTTCTCTATTGATTATGAGTGGGATTTTGGTTTCCATTTAGAACTGTCTTCTGTCTTTTAGTGCAGTTCTTGTGTGAAGTTATTGCCCAAGGATCTCCCAATATTAATACCTGAGGAAAAAATGTGATTAAGGCAGAAATGTTTTCCTATGTACAGTAGTACAATTAGCACTACTAATAACAGCTAGTGAAATTTAGAAATTGACAAGCTTGTATAACTAATTGGCTTACACTTCACACAATAGGAGCAAACATTTTGGCTGTATAACAGCAGACCTTAAATTGGGAATTTGTATTTAAATTAACTCCCCCAAGTTCTGTCTGGGGACCATTCCTTTGTACACTTGGAGTCTCCCAGTCAGACTAAGTCAGCCTAGATACCTGCTGGCATCTCTGCACCACAGGGATGCTCTTGTAGTTCCAGGTCTCAATCTGGGCTTGCCTGGACCCAACATCACACCTCAGCTCACCAGGTCTAGATCTACTGGACTGGAACCTGACTTGCAGAACCTGGCTTGGTTTCTTTCAGCTGAGCCCCACCTAAGTGGACCACTAGACCTTAATGCCTGCAGGTCCTGTGGCTCCTTCCTGATATTCTCACCAAGCTGGTGTGGGCTTGCTGCATTCCACTGGGCTGCTGGTCCCTCAGCTCCTTCTCATTAAGCCTGCCTAGGTGGAGTGGGCCAGCTATGCCTAGTGGCTTCTAATCCTGAGGCTCCTTCCCAGTATCACCACTTTCAAATACAGAGAGTTTTACCTCTTCTTTTCTAATCTCATTAAAAATTATTTTCTTTCTTTCTTTCTTTCTTTCTTTCTTTCTTTCTTTCTTTCTTTCTTTCTTTCTTTCTTTCTTCCTTCCTTCCTTCCTTCCTTCCTTTTTTCCTTCCTTCCTCTCTCTCTCTCCCCCTCCTTCCTTCCCTCCCCCTTCTCTCTCTCTCTCTCTCTCTCTCTCTCTCTCTCTCTCTCTCTCTTTCTGTCTTTCTTATGATAGTGGCCAGATACCTCATTGCTGTATTGAGTAAAAGCCACACTTTGCACCTTATCTTAGGATAGAAAGCATTTAGAGTTTCACTATTGACTTTGACATTAAATTTATATTTATTTTTACTCATATTCTTAGAGCTAATAATTCTCCTTTTTCTCTAATTTGCTGATTTTTTTTAAATCAATTTTTTTCTGAATCAAATGACATAATCACACTTTTCTTTGATTTACTGATACAGAACATTTACTGATTTTGAGTCTTGAATCAGTCTTTCCTGCCACCAATAATCCCTCTTCCTCATGATATAAACTCTTTTTATACATTGCTGAATTTGGTTTCACGGTACTATGATTACATTTTTATTGCAAATTATACTGTAAAAAGAGGTAGTATGCTCCTTTGCACCTTACAAATATGTGATATGGTAACTTTTATAGCAGATGTCAGCTTTGAACAAAGAAATGGTGATTTGTTTATAAGAAAAAACTGGCTTCCTTTCTGTGAAATTGGTGTCTGCAGATTTCTTTTTATACATGTAAGTCAACTGAGATACCATGATGGCGTTGATTTTTTCAGTGGTGCTTATTAGGTATTTTATTTTATTTATTAATGAGAACTGAAAATAGCAAAAATGGCACAAATATTTAGAATTTCACTAAATAATCTAATAGGAACTCAAAAATGATTGTTATATTGCATAATGTTGCCTTCATATTAGTTGTTTAGATTTGGAAATTTAAGCATGCAAAATTGATTAAAAAAAGAGAGCAATATAAGAAATTGAGAAAGATAAGAATAAAAATTAGGCATTAGTGGCTCCTTTCAACAGACCATCAGAAATCAGCAGTAATTATCCAAGCTATCCTGTGTCTATACATGGGTCTATCTTTTCTCGTTCTTTCTAGTTTTCTTCTGTCCTTTTCCTCATCCCAGTTGTTCCTTCCCTTTGGACAGATTCTTTCCCTTTCACAGTGTCTATTTTACCTTTCAGATTTTATTTACTCTTTCATATATTTGCACTAGGGAGACATGATGGTTTGTTTTCTAAAATTTTTGTATATTGCATTTCAATTTTCCTTCATTTAAATGGATTTTCTGATCTTCTTTGAGACTTCCACGTGGGTCCATATATTATTTAGAAATATCTTGCTTCAGTTTCTAAGTGGTTGAAGATATTCCAGTTTTTAACTGATTTATAGTTTAATTCTGTGGGTCAGGGCATGGCTGCATTTCTTTTAGGTATGGTGAGGTTAGTTTTATGCTCATATCATTGTTCTACCTTGGTATGGATTCTATAAGCTCTTGAAGATGATGTGACTTCTGCTGTAGTTGGGTGCAATGTTGTATAGGTATTGACTATGTACCATGGTGGGTGATGGAAGCATTGAGTTTTTTTTTGTTTTCAGGTGTTCTATAAATTGCTGAAAGGATTTGAAATCTCTTGATACAATCATGGATTTGTCTATTTTATCTTTCAATTATATCAGTTTTCAGTTCATATTTTGTGTAGTTCTGTTGTGTGGTGCATTCACATTTAAAAATGCTCAATATTCTTGCTGCAATAGCTCTTTTATCATTATATATATATATATATATATATATATATATATATATATATATTATATCTGATTACTTTCTTTGCTCTGAAGTTTACCCCGTCTATCATCTATCTATCTATCTATCTATCTATCTATCTATCTATCTATCTATCTATCTATCATCTATCTATCTATCTATTCCTGTTGTCCTTTGATTAATATCTGCATAATTTCTTTTCTTACGCTACCCCAAACTGGCCTGCATTGCTATATTTGATATGAGTCATGTTTTTCAATCTACTTTGCTAATTTCTGTCTTAATTTGAATACTTATGTCATGCTTATTCAACATAATTATTGAGGTGCTAGAACTTAGATTGTAATTCTGTTACCTATTTCCTATTTCTTTTTTCTCTGCCTTCTTGTGGAATATTTGACCAACTTTTATAATTGGACTTTGACTGGTGCATGTTGCTTTTCCGTGTGTATTTAGCACAGCAGTGACAGATGTACTAAATCTCCCTGAGGCCCTGTCTGGCAACCTCTCAATAGGTTGGGGATGGAACATCTAGTTCTAGCTTGGGATGAAATTCTAGGTTTCTTACTTGATTTTTACTGGTGTGTATGGGTAGATATGAATGCATTTTTTCCTTGTATTGTCTGGCTTGAGTTTTTGATTAAAATTTTTCTTTCTTTTTTAGGTTGATGCTGTTCTGTTTCTTTGGCTAGGGAGGGTAGACTTTTGTAGGGACTTTTTAAATCTGTGCTGATTGGTGTTTCTGGTTTCTTCAGCTCCATATCTAGGGTACATAATGCAAATCATCATCAACAACAACAACAACAACAACAAAGAATGAAAAGTAGCCAAGAAGACAACACTGTATATTTTTGAATAATGTGTTTTCTTTTCAAAGATCTATTTAGACAAAAAGGTAAATAACATGCAAAAATTTTATAGTATTACTTTGAGGACATATTCGAATGGGCATGTGAACTATCCCAAGGTTATGCTTTTAAAGAATAAACCCAAATAAGAACACATTTTAAGTGTTATTTTGATGGACACATAGTGTCCAAAGTCTGCTGAATGAATGAGGGGACTAAACAAAGTGCAGGTAGAGGGATAGGTGATGTGCAGAGCAAGCAGCCAAGCAGGGAGCTCACACTAATTATGAGTCAAGTGCTGGCTTTGTTTGCAATGAGGTGTGACACAGCAGAGAAAAATATGGGAGCTGGGAGTTCTCCTGGGAGCTGAAAAGGTAAGGAATGTGAGAAAACAGAGCCACTTTCTGATGCATAGGCTGTGTCCTTAACCCAGAGCAGGAGGGAGAGAGGGCAACTCCCCACCTGAGAGCTGGTCTAGGCAGGCCTTTTGCCTGCTCATATCCACAGTGCACATGAGCACACTGTGGCTCCCATTGTCATTTTAGACATTCAGGCTGTATTGTGCTGCTCACCTGGAAAGCACTCAGCTGATGAATACCCTTAAATAACAAGCCAGTTACATCACTGCAAAGGCAACCAGTACAATGATTCAAGGGCTAGGGATACAACTCAGGGGTAGGTTGTTTGCTTGGCATGCATGAGGCCCTGAATTTGGTCCCTAGGACTATGTGTGTTTGAACACTCCTGTACACGTACACAGTGATTCCATATGCGTGCATGATAATTCAGAATGTAATTAATGATGTCACTTAAGAAATCAATGGGATGCTTGGGTTTATGTCCCTGATGGGAAGTAAAATCAGCTCCAGTTTTCAGATGAGGAATGAGATGCTCATATCTCCTTGGCCTTTCAAAGACTGGGACCTTGAAATCTGACTGCCAACACTCTTTAAGATCAATTACCTGCTCAGAGTCTAGAAGATAAGTGGGCCAGGCTGTGGGCCCAGCATCAAGGATTGGGTGGATATGGGCAAGGTTCGGTGGCCCTGCCCCAGCAGAGTTCAACACTGAGTTAGAGTCAGCTGTCTGTAACTTCTGACTGTCACTGCTAACAGAATGAGGGGACTAAGAAGTGCAGACAGAATATCATGGGGGCTCAGGTGACCAGATTTCCTGCAAATTGGAGAGGCAAATGCCCTGTGACCATGAAGCCAGAAAGAGAGATTACAGCAATGCAGGTGCAAACCAAGGAGCTCCGGATGTTGAAAGAGGTCACCAGAGATCTTTCCCTAGAATAGCAGAGGCACTGGCCCCTCAGCACTTTGTCTCCGAACTTCCAGCCCCTAGAAGTGTGAATGAATGCGCATGTGTACTGTTGAGCCAGTCAGTGGTAATTTGTTACAGAAGCCACCGAGAAGCTGATTCACATTCCTAGCACAGAATTCTCTTGGTAGAAATCTCTTCCTCTTGACTGGTTTCCAGGGATGCAAAGGGGAGTAAGGGCTCATGTTTCCTGTCTAGCCATTCCTTCACCAGCTTTAGCATTGTTTTGAGCCCTTATCATAGGCTGACAAGTAGGCAACCTGTCTTGGTGGGTAGGAGTGGCAGAGAGGAGAGGAAAGAGGAGAGAGTGGCAGAGGAGGATGAGGGGGAGAAGGGGAGCAGAGGGGAAGAGAGACACAGTGAGAGGGAGAAAGAGGGCAGAAAGAGGTAAAGGAAAAACCAGACATGGCCCAGCTTTCACGAGGGCTAATTCTCCAGCACATTAGGGCAAGGCAAGCCTGGGCCTGATGCTGAGGACCCCATAACCTGCACAGCATTCAGGCTCTGCCTGACTACACAGCCTGGCCTTGCCCACGGGGGCTGCAAAGCCTATTTTTCATTAGATGGGTCTTTGTGTTTGCCACACAATGAGAAGCAGCAGGATCCTTCCTAGAGCACACTCCCTCTTTGTATTTCTTTCAGTCAAAATGGATTTGGAGGCCTTTTCATCTCTAGTGGAAAAAGGAAACTCTAGGAGTAGCAGAGGGACTCCGGAGGGTGCAGCTCTGCCTGAGGTTCCCTGCCTCCACACCTCTCTTCACAGTGCTCACATTCTCCTCTGACTTGCCCATCTTTGCTATTTTATGAAGAAATCCTAAAATGTTGGTTCTGGAGCCTCCTGATTCAGGGAGAACATTAGGCCCAGGGGACTTCTCTGATTTAGATAGATGCCATTAACTGGCATCCTGATAGGACTTGACGCCTCTTTGCTGTCCCAAGCTCCCATTCCCAGACCTGCCCTTGGGAGAATGAGGAGAGCTTCCAGTTTATTTGGCTTTCTGACAGCCCCTTTGCCTCCTTAGTCCAAAAAGAGTGCTATTCCAGCTACTGTCTGTCTTCTCTGTGGCTGCCCGAGGCTTTTCTACTCAGTGCACAGCCCTTAGCTTGACTCTGCCCTGGAGCTGCTTCCTTTTCTATCTCTGTAGACTTCCTTCGACCCGGAATGCTGCTCTTTTGCCCCTACATTGAGCCAATTCCCTTTTGGCCCCTAGAACACAGCTCGGGCATCAGTGCAGATCCCAGACTCTCCTCCCTGAACTGTACACTGTGGTTCTCCCTGGGGGTGTCCGTGTTGTGCCTCAATCTGTGAGCTCCTTGCCTCTGGGAGCTACCTGCCCGCACTCAGTCACAGCCTCTGGTCAGCGGGACAGGCAGGGCTATGAACACATGGCCTGAGACAGCCCGGCCTCTGCTTAAGGAAATTTCATGTTTCCACCTCCTGGCAACAAAAATTGCAGTATCATTTTGGCAAAATAATCAAGGGCGAAACAATATGAGTTTCAGGGACTTTAAAAAAATTATACATTGAAAAACCAGAAGGAACTTTTGACAAGAAACAACCACTGGGGAAACACAATGTTCTTAAGAGCCTGAGCAATTGAGCTGCAAATTATACCCTCCAGATGGCATGGTGCGGAATGAATCTGAACCCAGAAACAGTCTCAGAAAAGAAAGGGACACATTTGCGGGAGAGAACCACAAAAGCTACAGAGTCATAATTACCCTCAAAATATGAACAGGAGTGAGTGGGTAAATCACAGATTTCTCTGTTCTGAGAAATGTTCAAAAGAAGACATAAAACTTCTCATCTGTAGGTCAGGGGTACTGTTTGCACAGGATATGGATTTTCATAGACAAATCTGTCTGTTTTTAAACTGCGCCATTTTTTTTTTTTTTTTTTTTCAGTCAGGTGAACTCATCCACAGAAGTGTCCCTCTGATTATTTCTAAAATGGCAACCCCTACTTCACAGCCTCTTCTTTAGGATACAGATTGCTGCCTCACAGCCCAGTTTGGGCCCAAGAGACAGATGTGGTACAGCTGGTGGCTCCCTGCCGGTTATCTGCTTGTTTTAGGCTTATGTCAAGAAACTGCCTCATCTGTTCAACAGAGTTCTGGTTAGTATCACCAATCCCTGAAAGAGAGGTGTAGTGCTCCGGGAAGTGTGTGCCCAGCCTCTAGGAGCTGTCATCCGATGCCTGCCACACTCCCACCCCACCCCTCCAGTCCTCTCTCCTCACACCCTGTTGCCCCACCCCCATCGGCCTCATCTCCCCTCTCCTCCTTCTCTCTCATCTGCTTGCTTTCTATTATCCTGCCCCACCCTTGTTCTCTCCTCTCCTCACCAGGTTCCTCCCCTTGATAAGAAGAGAAAGTGTGCCCAGGGTTACTGCAGCTCTGCTGGAAGCTGTCCGCCCTCCTTGTCTGGAGGGCCAAGCAGGGTACCAGGGCTGGCTAATTCACAAAGAAAAGTAACTTCCTTTGAGCATGCTTTTGGGGTCTGGAAGGCCAGGACTGCGTCCAAATAGATGAGGCTATTTGGCCCCTTGTGAGATCCTGTTGGCTGTCCCACCCTATAGAAGGTGAGATTGTATCGGGAATGAGTGCTAGATGGAGGTCACATGGTGGGACAGGAAGGCAGAGAGAAGAGAGCGGCCTGGAACTCCCTTGGGAATAGCAGCCACTTCCTTAAAGGCTGAATCCTCTCCCACTGGGCCTCACCACTTAATGTGTCCACTACCTTTCAACACAGTTACATTGAGAACCAAGCTTCCAACACACAAACATGTTTAGGACACACGTTTGGTCCAGGGGTGGCTGTTGCCGCTAACTGGCCATTGGGGTTCCCGGGTCTGTCCACTAGCCCCAAGTAGAATCTTAAGGGGCAGCATCCATCACCAAGATCTTTGTTGGTGCTTCAGCTTCTTGTATTTAAACCTGCTTTTCCTCCATTCCCCTACTGGTGTAGCTGACACATGGATCCTGATTAATGGCTGTCACAAAGTTGCCTCACAGGAACTGGCAGTCCACACAGAGTGCCATGTGCCGAGGGCTGCTCCTTCTCCAGGACCACCCTTCCCATCCTGCTCTGCAGCTGCCCCAAAACCTCCTGGATGCTGTCTACTGGGATGCAGATGTTGCTGTGATGCCTGGTTCTATCCAGCACATCCAGCGTTCCTGCAGTCTAGTGCATAGCAGATTCTGAATGAATTCTGGCTGAAGAAATGATACTTATTTTCTTACATTTTACACATTAAAATTTTGCTTTGTTTATCCCTACAGGAGATGTTTGTGTGCAGTTATTATCAGATACAAATCCCTGGTCCTCCTGGTGGTAGCTTCATTAGTTCAGGCTGCTAGACAAGGTGGAGAAACTTGCAAATGACAGAAAGTTTTTCCTTGCACATTTGGAGGCTGGAAGTTCCCGGTGAGGGAGGCAGTACTGTGAGAGGTTCTTCTGAGGGCCTCCTGCTGGGCTGTGGACCCCCAACTTCTATATCCTTAGTGGGGAAAGAAGGCATTAGAGTTCTTGGCGGTCCCTTTAAACAGTGCATTGTCACCCATAAGGTACCACTCGTGTGCTCTCATTATTTCTCCAAGGTCCATGTCCTAAAATCATCACCTTTGATAGAGAAGGTTTCAGTATAAGAATTTGGAGAGACACAAACACTCAGCTCAGGGTCCAGTGAGACCGATCTGCAGACTAAGTGCCTGCTTGGGCAAGCACAAGGACTGGGGTTCGATCCCTGGCACCACATACCATACAGACCCCATCCTGGGCAGGCTGAACCAGCCAGAGTCAGGTGTGGTGGCACACACATGTGATCACAGTGCTGGGGAGGGTCACTAGGAGCCCAAGCTGCATAGTGAGACCCTGCACAAAATACAATAAAAAAAGATAAAAATAAACTGACAACACTCAGGTCTTTGAGACAGCTGGCTATGTTTTGTTTTGAGTTACCAACAGGCTCCACCTGGCCCAGGAGTGGAGGGAGGACTAACTCAGGGGGCTTCTATGGCCCTTATCTTTCCACAATTGGTGTCACTAAGTTGGACATTTAATTAGAATTAGGGGACAAGTGGTAGAAAAACCTCATTCTGGCAAAATAACAAGGAGACACCAGATCCAATTTAGTGAAAAATGATAGATTTCATACTGGAGCCTGCTTCATTTGGGCAAGTAGAGCATTGGGTGCAGGTACCTTTGGGAATTAAAGGGTTTGCATAAAAGGTGGGAAATAGACTTATAAATCAGCACCACACCTCAGGCCAGCACTAGATGTCCATTCAGAGAGCCTTACAGAGATGGGGGTCTTGAGAGTCAGCTGCTGAGGCATTGACTGTGCAGTGACCCTGGGACTCGTGACAAGCCCTCCTGCACACATCCTGTGCTTGCCTTTACATTTTTCTGTGAACAGTGTTTTCTTTTATATTTTATATACAGAGTTAAGTGGTGCTTATCTCTATCCTTGGTACTGAAGAAATATGACAATACTGAGCCTCTGTTAATAACTTTAGAATTCTGGCCTCTATAAAAAAGACCCAAAAAAAAAAAAAAAACCAAAAAACCTTTGGCCTTTGAATTTTATTTTCTGGAAGGCAATTCAAATGTCAGGAAGAAAGAAAAACTCTGGCCTGCAAAGGCTCTTGGCACGCAGCCGGTTGGCTGGGGCATTTTGCCTCTTAGGTTGATGGCTCCCCCGTCCACATGGGATGCAGGAATAGGTGGGTAGATCTGGCCCCAGCTCGGGAATCCTCGTGCTGCCATCTTCTCTCTTTTCTGCATGCGTCCCTGGGAACTGTGAGGTGACACAGACCTCAGAGAGCATGTTCTGCTGCAGGGGGAAGAAGTAGGGCCTCCTGGGTGCCCTTTGGAACACAGCACTGCCCCCTGGAATCTGAAGGCTGTTCTGGCACATTGTGGGCCCAGCAGGCTTTCCAGCTGCTATAATCAGAGTCTGTGTCCTCTGAGGAAAGGAGAGAACTAAAACTATTACAGACCTTGGAAGACAAAAACGGACTTCTGAGGAAATGTAATACTAAAAGGAAAGTGAAACAATGTTCTCCACTTCACAGGAAGGGAGCCACAAACAAACAGAAAGAAATGACTGGAGTAGTTCTCTGAGTTCCACCCGTGGGGAAATTCTTTGGAAATGTTTTGAAGCTAAGATAATACTTATACTACCCTTTATTTTAAAGATGAACCGTTTTTAATGTTAAATTAAATGCCAACTTGCAAACAAGAGTCTGTAGTTACAAAGGCTCCTGCTATTTTTGGATGAATGCTACCTGATGCCTGTGCCTTTGCTTTAATTAAACTCTGAAGGCTCTGTTCAGAGGATGCCTTTTGCAGGGACTTTCATTAGCAGATGCTCTGTTCTCATGGGTGAGTAGAAAACATATCTGTGGGAAAGGATTAGAATTCACTTGCCTTTGTGGGCTGCCTCAGGCACTGCATTTACGAACTCTAACCAATCCTGGCTCTGCTGTCCTCCTGCCTCTCTGGAATGCATTTAATTCACTCCTTCATTCATTCAGAGGTGTTAAGTAGAAGGTTGAGCTGGAAAACAGCCAGGTTCTACCCCAGTTAGGACACAGAAATCCTTTCCATTTGTAATGATGTGCAACAATAAGTTCCCCATTGACAAGCTCCAAGATTGAGCAAAAGGTCATTAGGCTGGAGAGGTCATGGCCTCAGCCAGCCGAGCACAGGACAAGGGTAGTGGTTCCTTCAATGGTGCCACGACTGCCTGGAGAGGCATGGGCTTTTGTTTCTCAGGATGGAACACGTTTCATCTCAGTCAACATGAAAACAAGCTTCAACTACAGAGCTGTTCAGGAACCTTCCCAAGAGCTTGGGCAAACACAACAGCAGAACAGACTAGACAGAGACAAACAAAAGCAACACAGAAAAGCTACTGAGCATTTTTTTCTTGAACCAAGACTCATGTAAGGAAATACAGTAGAGAAGATAATGAGGAAATAATTGATCAGGTGACCATGAGCCTGGGTGCCACCTCGAGTCACCATCTGATGTTATATGTGGCACCCTGCATCCTGCCCCTCCATGTCCACAGCAGGCTTTCATTTAGCCTAAAGGCAGCCATAGCTGGGCTGAGGTACAGGAACACGGGTAGAGCCATCAGGGAGGCTGAAGCTCTTGAACCCTCATGTGGGACTTTGGGTGGGAGTTGGGAATGAAGGGGTCCAAGGATGGACAGGATCCCAGCAAGCCCTAGGAGAACTTCCAGGGGTGAAACACTGTCTGGGGTCATCTCACTTTTCAGGGACATCTCAATTTTCATGGAAAGAGCACTTCAACTTTGCTGCACCTCTCTGGGAATGAGGAGCAAACCCCACAGTAGACTGTTGGGGTGGGGCAGTGATCTGGGATGACAGCCCCAGATCCCATCCTTTGTCCTGTGAGGATCTGACCAGTGGGAGGACCATCTTGCCAAATGAAGTGGGTTTCTTCATCCCACCCAGGGGCTTGCAACCCTGGCTGCCTGTGGAGCTAGGCTTGTGCACCCAACACAAGCATCTTCCTGGGAGTTGCTTTAGATGGGTGTATCTGTGGTCAGGGTCCTGGAGCTTCAGGTCTGATTCAGTTCAGGCAGATTCATAGCCCTGAGTGTTGGACCCTGGCTGATGTCTTCCAGCTCAACCCTATTGTCCCAGTCTCTTTGGGGCCAGTTGACAGCCCCAGATCTTTGTTGCTCCCACAGGTCTCAAATAGTGTCTATTTTATCCTCTCAACAGGTCCATGGAAGCTCACTCTGATGAAGACCTCCCAATGTGCACTGGTAGGTAATGAGTGTATGTATATACTGTGTTCAAAATAGTGGGTATTTGCATCCAGGCAGCACATATATGTTGTGTTACTGTATGCGTGACTATTTTGCGTGTGTGCGGCAATTGAAATACCAATAATTCCTGGTCTTTTTAGGACTAGATCTTGGAAGGCTCTTCTGATGCAGATTGAAGGACATGGACTGGTGCTGTCCAAGGGAGTACACCAGGAAGCTGTGGTCAATGTGCATGACATGAATGTCTACCAGTCTATCTGTTCCCCAAATCTAGAATACAGTCCTTGCCAAGAAAGATGTGCTTACCCTTTCATAGATCCCAAGGCTGCTGTACAGGCCAGTGAACTTGAGCCAACAGAGAATATCTGCAGATCACTTTTGGAGGTCCAAACACTTTATGCATTCTCCTCCTTGGACTTGGGGAGGAGAGCTCCCCAAGGTACTGTCATTATCCTCAAATGCAGAAAAGGAAATGAATTTTCCCACAGATAGCATTAGTAAATGGCTTCATTAGTCTGATTCCAAAGACTGTGAGTCTTTGTTTTACAACATCCACTGCTATGAAGCCTTGAATAGATGCCTCATGCCCTGCCAAAACCCTAGTTCATGAGTGGATTTGAGGATCAGCCAGGAGAACTAAGCAAGCCCACTGTTAGTGGCTGACTTATAAATGGTGCGGTGATTACGGCTCACCTTGTGCAGGGCTGGATAGTTCTCTGGTGGCTTGAAGTTACCCCTACTCTTAGGGTCCACAAGAGCCTGATAGACATGGGTGCCAGTGTTTCTCCATGTAGGTAGAAATTCAGCCCTGTAATCATATTGCTGAGAATATTATTTAGGAGACTTTGAAGAGCCTTGCTGGAGCTGATCAACATTAGTAAGAGGTGTGATTTGTGGTTCTGGATGTGGCTGCTGCTTCTGAAGACACCAACCACTGATTCTCACTTTCCTTCCATGTCACCTGTGGAGGTTATTTTGGTTTCTGAGCAGACTCTGGAATGAGACATATGGTCCACGTGCATTCATTTCTTACAGTAGGAGAGAAGCAACATTTCCAAATTGAAATGTGGCCGTGTTTCTAATAAATAGCCAGTTTATTTCCTAGTGGGAAAGTGTTAAGAGGAGGAAAGAGGCAGAGCCTGAGTGGGTGCATGCGTGCAGAGGACGATGGCCACATTGATGCTATGCAACTGGATCCAACCATTGCCAGCCCCTTATGAGTTTTGCGGCATTGGTTTCAGCAGAGAAAATGCATTGACCTTCCACCTCTTCTGCTCAGGAGCTGATTTCTGGGTGTTCACATTCATGGCTATTCTTCTGGCCTGTCCTTTTAGAACCTTAGGCTGACTTTACGCTAAAGTTTTTCAAAGATAGTTTTAAGATTTGGGAGTACAAAAGCAAAGAAATTAGAGCCCATATAATGGGAAATAACATGAAATGGACCTTGTTTTTAAAGCTGGAATTTGAATTAAGATCAATTTGAAGGACATTGTGCAAGATGTCATAACTCTAAATTAGCGCCAAAAAAAGGAGCAAGAAGCTGAGATGGATGCTTGCACTGTCAAAGTATGCTGCACTGATTGGCCCAGCTGAGAAGAATAGAGGTTTTATCTCTTCCTTACAGCAAACAGCCCATTAATAGAGGAGCGTTTACTGTCATTTCCTGAGGAATAAAGACATTAAAGATGTTTGATACTTAAAATTATGTTTATGTTGTCTGTGAAAATGTGATAAGTACACCCCATAAACATAGCAGAGAACTTGCCTTCTGCTAAGTTGCAAATTCCGAGCTTCGTCTGGAAAGAGCCCTTTACGTGTTAGGATGCATCACCCAGGAGACTGGGCTGGCCAATCTGCTGAGGGAGTTCCCCTGGCAAGGGCCCTGGGGCACCATCCCAGTGATGCTCAACTTGCTGCAGGCCCTGGCAGGTACCTCTGTCTGCTGTTCTACCTCCTCTACCAGCAGGGGTCGTGGACCCCCAAGTAGGCAAGGAGTCTGCAACCCATCCTCCTACTGCCAGCTGGCAGCTCAATTACTGGGTCTAATTTGATAACAGGCAAGTGCAAATTGATGTCAGAACAGCTACAGGGAGCAGCAAGGAGATTCTGATGATGGCTGGATCAAGCCCACGCGGTAGCTTAGCCATTTATATGCAGATTTGCTGATGCAAATGAGTTAGTAGGAGAAGAGGGGACGTTGGAGTGCTCTCCTTTTGTGTCTCCTTGAAGTCTTAAGTGATCAAAATGCAAACAGGAATAAACAAAGGGGAAAATAAGCAGCCAGGGTCTACGACCAGGAGCCCAGCCTGGCAGAAAGCTATGCTTTTCCTGGAAGCAGCCAGGACATCAAGAGGTTGACCATGGGAGGCTGAGCAGGCCATGGCAACCCGTGTCACATGTCTGTAAGCCAATCATGCTTTTATTGTTCATTTGTCTACCCATTTATTCCAATACTGGCTGAATTTAAGAGTGATAAACATGGTACACAGTTCCCTGCTTGGAAGGGTCTCAGAATGTTCTCAGGGTGAGCATGCCAACCAGGAAATAGGTCATCTGTGACCTGGATTACAATGGGGAAGGTAGGCTCTTGTTTGGGCTCTGAGGACTGAGTCTTTGGGGTTTCTGGTAGTGTCAAATTGGGGTTAATAAAATACCACTCAGTCTATTTGTGATAATGCCTTGTGCTACTTTTTCTGGTCTCCCATCCCATGCTCCATGGGTGCAGAAGGAATGCAGGAATGCCCTCCTTTTGGAAGGATGTTTGAGGTAATCCATAGATCCCAACCTTTTTGGAAGGCTTGGTGGTCTCTTGTTCCTTGACATACCACACCATGGTCTTGGCCAGAGCAGGGGCTACTTTGTGACGACTATAAGAGGATCTAGGAAATCTGGTGGCCGTGAAATTCTCAGGTGGGTTGGAATTCCCATCAGGAGTGGTTGGAAGCAAGCAAGGAGCTGCTGGCCACCAGGGAGCAGCAGAGCCTTGAGGGAGGACAGGTGCTAGGAGTGTAGCTCACAAAGGTAAATGGCCTGCTCGCCCCTGCTTGTGTTTTGCTGCTGTGCATGTCTCTTTGTCTGTGAACATGGGTGTTGTTGCTGCCTCCCTCACTGGTGAGTATTAAGTTGATGAAGTATGCCAGCTGGTACACAGCATTCAAGGCATCACTACTGCTTTGTTTTAAGAACTGCATGGCTAGAAGCAGGGCCCCATGTCCTGGTGCTGGCCCATGAGGCCAGTAGAGAGACAGCAGAGACCTGTGTCTGAGGTTCCTCAGTTTTTCCTTTTGTCTCCTATTCTCCCTGGGGTTCTGAGTTCCCGTGTGAATGAAGCACTTATGGGCCACCCTTGGAAAGCTCATGGCTCCTGACCCTAAACCTTTGCTGATAGCAAGGAGGTGGGCATCTACAGACTCAGGGCCACACCCAGGCTTGGTATCTTTCTACTTTTTCATTCTTTGTGAGACCTCTAAGGTGTAGCTTATTGATTTCTTCATTGAATTAGTCCTTATAAAAATAATACTTAAATAATGATCCTAAATTTACAATGAAAAAGAATGAAGCTAATTGAGGGTAATAATGAAGCCCTTTATTAGCCACAAAGACATTATAGGTAACTTCTAAGATAGGAAAATAATGAAAGATCAATATTGTTAGTGGAAAAAACTCAATGTGACTATATAAATCAAAAGGGACTTACTCCAAAGTAGAATATTTTACATTTGTAAGGTGAATTAATCTAAGTGTCAATAAGGAAAAACAATTACAAAATGGAAACTAACTGAATGTTCCCACAGGATATATGAGCAAAGACCTTGAGGAAAATCTCTCCCAGTGCAATGGCAAATGTTTGCAGATTGGCCCCTTGACCAGAGAGCCCAGGAGGAAGTGGGTTTAATACATTAATCACTGCAAATGTAATGTAAACTCATGGCACTGAAGACCTAGCAGCTCCTAGGGCTAAATAGTAGCACTGCAGAAGAAAAAAAAAAGCCAGCAGGGCCATCACCAGTTTAAAGAAGAGGACTGGGAGAGGGGATAGGAGGAAGACAGAGGTGGGGGAGAGGGAGTTGGGGGGAAAGAAGGAGGATAGTCTGGGATTTAAGAACAGCAGGTTGATTTCATTAGAACCAGTCCTGACTGACACAGTGGCCCTCTGGGGGCCTCAGTCTCTTTCAGATGACTATGGAAGGGTCCCTTTAAATTAAAGAAGTGCTTATGCACTAACCACAGGGCACAGCCTCAACAGGGACCTGGCAAATGGTTTTAGGGAGCTGAACAACCAACAGACGATTATTTGGATTATGAGTCATTATTTTAATTGACAGAATATACCAAATGGGTTGATGCAACAACCCATTAAAAATGTCCTCTATGAAAAGGGAAGAATGGACAATTTGGAGAGTGAAAATTAAAAGTCCTCTTCTCATTAGGAGGGACTTTTGAAGAAAACAACCTCTTCACTTTCCGTGTGGTTGCTGCTTCAGCCAAGTTCTGCCAAAGACTACAGAGGTCACTTCATCAAACAGCCATTTGAACACCCTGAGGCAATAGGCAGATGCTGCTGTCAGGCCACAGGACCCCCAGCTAGCTGCAGATTTCTGGTGAAACAGGAATTCAGTCTCTTCATTAAAACCAGGGCTCCTGATTTTCTCTGCAAAGATTGAAGTTCTGCCATCATTTATAAGCTGGAAAGAAGAGGTACATTTATTGATTTCAGGAGCGTGCTGAAATCCCTTTGAGCTCATGCATAATGAGCATCCCCTGATTTTTTTTCAAGCAAACTTACAAGCAGAGTTGTTGTGATTGCAGCTAAATATAGTATGAAGTACACCCTTGTAAAGCAACAAAGACAAAGTGACAGTAAGTCTGAAGAGGGAAGTATGATTCCTACCTTGATAGAGTGTGAGAGAGAAACAAGACCCACTGGCCAGGGTAGCCCAGCCTTCTGAGCAGCCCATGTGTCTTCCTGGGTGCTCTGAGGTTGCTTCTGAGCGGCAGTGTTTCCATAAGAAGCTCTGTTGGGAGAGTTGTGCCCACACACAGATTTCAGTCACTGGGGATGATTAGATATAGGTGTATACTCAACCTTTAAAATATATGTTTACCTCTTAAATTTGTTTTTAGTTCAGAGAAATTGATATTTCTTCCTAAATACAAAGTGTGGTCCCTCAATATACCTGCTTCATCTCAAGGATGTTGTGTGGAGTTGACAGAGGACAGGTGTAGCCATCCTTCCTAATTTTCCTCATTAGAGTATTTGGACATGAGAGGTATTTTGTTTAAGGTCAGAAAAGAGAAAGGCAATAATGATTGTGGAATTGTACCAAAGCATTTAGACTCAGTTCAGGATACTTTCAGATACTGATTGGCCTTACCCTCTGCCCTTGGTTGCAGGTAAGAGGACATAAGTGCTATATCTCCCATCATTGGAGGTAAGCTCAGAAGTTTGGGGGAATCATTTTCACCCAGGATTTCTTGTAGTAACTCTTGTTCTCAAGAAATTTCCAGACCTTGCTTCCCTGTGATGTTTATAGCAGCCTTGCACTTGGACTGCAGCAGAGACAATTTATTTGCCTCCACTAAGGAAATATAGCCACTCAACTAGCTGGGGGGTGTCAGAGAATCCCTACCGACCTACAAGATTAGCACAACCCTCACAGCACTCATCTTTGATGACTTGAAAGCCTATCGAGTGCAAGGTGAGGGCTTGAGATGCATGGTCCTGCTTTGTGACCAGAACTTGCCAGGTCTGTGACTTACGGTGCTGTCCACTCAGCAAATGGGAAAGGAAAGTTTCTGTGCATTACTTGGAATGTACCTATACAAGGTTGTTCTATCTGGCATAGTTCATCATGCTTTCTGAGCATTAAAGTGACATAAATGCAATATTCTGTCTGTGTATTCAGTACAGGGTCTACAGTGTCTCACTACACAGATTGGATCTTCTTTTTTCCACCTCCCAAGAGCTGGGATCACTGGTGCGTGCCACCACACCTAGTCTCAGTTGCCTGCTCAGCATGCACAGCACACCAGGGATGCCTAATTTATTAAAGAATTAATTAGAAAAATTATTATATATCAGCCCTACAGGATACTTTGCTACCACTTGGAAGATAATATTGTTGTGTTCTCACTGTCTTACAAAGACAGTCTGTATGTATTGAGACTGCAGAGGTGACACATGAGGCAGGTTGGTCTTCATTTCCTTCTGTCATGTGGCCCTTCAGGGCCTGTGGTCAGTGAGCCCACGTCCTCTCCCATGGGTATGGTAGCTGCCTATGTAACTTGCCTTGGCTAATGACTGATAAAAATCTGACAGTTATGTTACCACAAGGTCTGTAAGCACTATACACTTCAAACATATACTAACAAAAGAGTAAAAAGGGGCCTTGCATGTACTTGGTAGTAAGGCCCAACCCTGGCTCTGGTGTCCTGCCACAAGAACCAAAATGGAAATGTGGAATAAACACGAATAGGGTTGCAAGTGAGGCTTCTCTGAGAGGCTATTTGGGTCAGTTGAGCTCCTGTAGCCCTGCAGAGTCATGAGAGAGAGAATGGAACCATTATTATAACTATGCAGCATTATTGTAGCAATTGCTAGCACATTCAGAGGATTAAAAAACAATATGATTCTGTGTTTATAAGGAAGTTGGTGTGTGTGTGTGTGTGTGTGTGTGTGTGTGTGTGTGTGTGTGAATGAAGCTCTCTATTAATGTCTGTATGTAATTCTGGAATGATAATTGAAAGAGTATTTCTCTTTTGGTGGTAGAATTGTGAAGTACTTCAGTCCGCTTTTTGGGTGTCCTCACATATTCGCATACTCATGTGTGTTTTACTTTGTTTTGTTTGAAACAGGGTCTCACTCTGTAGCTTAGACTCACTTTGAACTTGCTACGTAGCCCAGGCTGGCCTTGCACTAAACAATCTTGTTTCAGCTTCTCAAGTGCTAGGATTATAGGCCAATGCTGTAGCATTGAACTACACATTTTTTCTTTGGGTTATGATATTTATTTTCTTACTTATGAATTATTTATACTATTTTTCCTTTTTTGTTTTTTAAAAGGGAACACAAAATAGTAAGAGAAAAGCCTCCACTAGAAATGATGTAGAATTTTACTAAACAAAATAATAAGAATTCAGTAATGGCTGTTGTATTTTATAATACACATTTGTTTTTAAAGAATGTATTCCTTGGTAAGATGAGTCTGGAATCCTAATATTACAATTTAAAACTCCATCAGGAGGAAAGCTAGCAGAGTGCCTAGATGGTATTGTGTCTATGTCTATTTTCCTTTTCAATAACATAGCACATAGAAGTATCCGATAAGTGTTCACTGAATTGAATCAAAGGCTATTCAGGTATTGCCACCAAGCCTCCACTCTCTGAACACAATGTTCAAAATTATCCAGTTGACAGATTTTTATATAAACTTCACATATCATACTAGCCCTTTACAATTCCCCAAAGGTTCAATTCACAAACATTGATGGAGTCCATAAAATGGAAGAATAAGATGGATTTCTTATCCCAAGGGATGAGGACAACTGTCTTCCTTGCTTACTGGTTTCTTTCCATTGACTCGATCTGATGAGGAATCTGTACTCACTCAATCATAGTGTGTGGCTGTAGTAACATCAGTGTGGCACAGTGTAGAAATAGGAGTGGAGTTATCCCACCTATCCAGTGAGACTATGGTGTAGGCTAGGGGGAGATGAGACCTGTGACCAGGCAAAAGCATGCCTCATCATGACTGCAAAAGGTTGTGTGTATGCTAGTCTTTAAGACTGGTCTGTGATGGCTATTTGCTTTTGTGTAATAATAGCAAATACAGCTTTTAGAATTAATAAATAGGGCTGGGGAATATAAAATATGGCATTTGTTTCCATTTCTTCTGGTCAAATTCCATCTTTTCATATGCTCTATTTTGAGGTCATATTCTTCCTTTGTGAAGACAACATACTAAGAAATTTGCCATTCTAGTCTTTGTAAGGATGCAAGTGTCTGCAACATAAATATATTGATATGGATTGGATCTAGACTGTCTTCTAAAAGCCTTGGTGTTCAAAGGACCTTGGAAAATGTGTGGATCATGGAGGTGTTATACTCATGAGTGGATGCATCCCTTATTGTGTACTGCATCTGAATATGCTGTTAGGAGGTGGGGTCTGATTGGAGGTGGGTCCTTGGAAACTTGACATGGAAGGGAACATCTCCCTTTCCAAATCTTCCCTCCACCATTTTCTTTTTGGCTGCCATGGTGTGCAAAGCTTTGCTCTGTGACAGGTCCTTTCCTCATGCCATTCCTTCCCTTGATCCTATCAACCATGAACTGAAACTTCTGAAAATGTGGGCCTCATTAAACCTCTGCTCTATGTTTCATGTGTTGGATATCATGTCTCAGTGATGCAGAACTATTAATATTATATTAAGATATAATATAAGTATAGGTCTCTTGAGGAAAAAATATATGCATTCCCATTGTCAAGAGATTGAAGAAGGTTTTATGGGTACAGTGGTTCATATCTAAAATGTACCCTAAATCTCATTCAGAGGTGGGGTCTGGTTGGTGGAGGTGGTTCACTTGGGTGTTGATTCTGGAGGCTTTCTGGATGGTATAGGCTGAACATTTTTTTCTTTTTTCTGCAATGATTCTCTGCCATACAATTTCTGCCTTCGAGCTAGATGGCTTTGGACAAAAGCCATTGGAAACCTCTTCTTTAAGTTTTGAGCATCAACCATTTTGTTCCAGTCATAGTTAACTAACTAAAACTGATTTTGTACCAGGTTTGGGGTTGTTGATGTGCTTACCACTGACCATATTGTTTAGAGACCTTTGCAACTAGTTTGTGAGAAGTTGAAAAAGTTTGGTGACATCAGCTAGAGAATGTTAGCTGACAGTTCTGTATGGTAGATTTGATGGGCAATTCTGATGCAAACTCAAAAGACTAGAAGGAATGAGGAATGTAGACAATAAGAGACAACTTCATGAGACTTCAGTTGTGAACAAGGACTTTATCAGAAACTGGTCTAGAAACAATATACACTTCATTTTGGCAGGTAATTTACATTTTGCCTCTGTCTTAAGGCTTTGTGTGAGACTGAATTTAAGAGTGTGGACTAACTATTCTGGGGTAGGGAACTTCAATGTTAAGACTGTGTGAAAAGAACTTCTGGCTGCTTTTAGCAAGATTTATAGTAATAGTCAGGAGGAAAAAGAAAAGCTTAATAATGTGACAATTGTGCATTTTGGTCAGCCATAAAATGTCTGTAAAATTGGGGCTGAGGACAGCATGACTGATGACAATATTACCACTAAAAGATTAGTATTTCCATCAGGACAAAAGGAAGGTCTTGATGGCATCTTAGCAATTCTTTGTAGTTTCAGTGAGGTAAAAGGGTAAATTACTTTGAGAGACTTTGTTTTAAGAAGAAAACAGGAAGCCAATGTCATTCAGGGCCATTTAGGAAGAATTTCCCAGTGTTTACCTACTCAGGCATTTAGAGACCACTGCAACCATGGTGTAATAGGGCTCCACCACTGCTCTCAGTTGTGGCAAACCTTGGTATCATTGGCTTGGTAGTGCTTTTTAGGCGTGCAGAATAATAGAGTCATAGGGCCATTGAATCTTCCAAACAAATATGTGAAAATACGAAAGTCAAGCTATAGGCACAGAAAGATGGAGATATCAGGAATGTGGAATATATACTGAGAAAAACTGTAGGCAGTGTGCGGAGCTGGCCCAATAGAGAAGCCATTCAGTTGAAATCAGAAAATTCATAAGAATGGGCTTCTCAGGCTTTTTGGAGCCCACATCTTATCCTTACATGGTCCAAGTGCTGGAAATAGAGCTGCAAGATGTAATGTTTGCCCTGCTGGAGTTTGGTCTTACTTTGGTCTGATCCTTTTCTATGCCCCAAGCCCACATTCCTCCCTTTTGGAGTGGGAGTCTTTACCCTGTATGTTGGAAGTATTTATATAGTTTTTGATTTTTACAGAGGCTCAAAACTAAGAATTTGTCTTCAGTCTCAGAAGATTTTGGGTTTGAACTTTGCCCTAGCAATATCAGAAGTGTTAAATCTTTGGTGACTCTTAGAGATGGACTAACTAAATGCAACTGGCATATTAAGATGGACCTGAAGATTTGGGTGCTTCAGGACATGGATGTTATTGTTTAAATCTAAAGTGTGCCCAAGAATCTGAAGTGCTTGAAGCAGGGGCTTGTTCTCAGGTGGAAATCACTGGAGGATCCCTTTAGAGAATGTGTTTTCCTTCCCATCTTGCTCTTTGTTTCCTCACCGCCATGAAAAAAGCTTAATTCTTTACACTGCCTCTCTGACGTGCCATTCCTGCCTTAGAGCCAGTTGCTTTTGGACTGTACCTGCTGCAACCTGAGCCAAAGAAATCATTCATCTTTTAAAGGGCAGGTGTTGGGTATTTTGGCCTAGTGACAGGAAAGTGATGACTGCAGTGATTGTTGAAGGAAACTGACTAGGCTGTGTTCCCATGGGGATATGCTTTAAGTTCTTAGCACACTTAAGGGACCTTGAGCATCTTTTACTGCATGCTTGGCAGGCATTTGTACATTTGAACTCCTAATGAAATTTATTTATTCATTTGGTATAGGGTCTAACTATGCAACTCAGAATCATAGTGATCATCCTGTTTTTGGCCTCCCTAGTACTAGGATTACAGACCTATGCCACCATACCTGGTCTCTGTTACCAGCTCTGTGTGCCTATAGGGCAAGACCAGCATGACATGCGGATCCAATTCTGGTCCATGCATTTATCTATGCCGGTGTTAGTCCAATGGCTATTTCTAAAGCCCTTAATATTATTTTTTGAAAAGCAAAATCTCAGTACATTTTGATTTAATGTAAGTGGAATCTGAGCAGCTGTGTGGGCAGAAAAGATCAAGATTTGGGGAAAGATAAAATAAGTTGTGTATTCATATGGGCTTAACCTGTAGGTAGGCCCTCTTTCCACCTGCCATGAACAGGAAATATAGTGATGCTCACAGAATTATGAGTGACAAGCTTTTAGAAAATGAAGCAGTACACAAGTACCTGTTTGCTTACCTTACCATATGTTGTTATACAACTCCTTACAGAGCTTATTAAAATTGATCTAGTCATGTACTCACCAAAGTATGTATTTATTTTGTCATCTAAGTTCTAGGGAAACAAGTTTTTCAGCATAGCATGCCAAATTCCAGCCATGGCCCACAGACATAGTTCTGACCTTGTTTTGGGTCTGGACTCACTTGCTGCCTGTTTTTGGCTTCCTTTGGTCCTGGGCACACTGGGGTCTGGGAAGCATCCATTGATTAAAAGGCCTCCTGTAAGTAATCATTTGTTTGGTCTCAGGCAGGTTGTGACTTTGTCCAGAATTATTAATACAGTCTATTGGAAACCAGTTGACCCATTGCTTTGGGTCACTGAGTAGCACAGTGGTGATAGCAGATCACTGTGCAAGCCAAATTTAATTTCCAGTAAGCCAGTCAACATGACTGTTCACATCTCAGTCAAGGAGGTCAACTCAGCAGCCAAACACAAACAAAATCTCCTTTTACACAGACCTCTCAAAGGATTGATTCAATTAGCTTCCACTTTAGGCAAAACAGCCCTTGACTTCAAGTGTCTTTTGGCCTGAGTGGTTGACAAGGCCTTCTGGCACTGACCAGAGTAAGGAGATAATTGCATACTTGGTGTTGCAGCTTCATTCCAAGCAGAGGGGGAGACATCATCACCATCAATTAGCTGGGATCCAAAGCTGTGTCCACCTGTGACCAAGGATAGAAATACAGTCTATTTTTCTGCCTGTGAGCTTTGCTTGTCTTTTTTTAAAGTCCCCCTCTGGGCTGAGACTGGCTCACAGAAGCAGCATGAACAGAGGAATTGCCCAGCAGGTGGAAATGGTTTCTAGATTGTACAAATTATGTTGTGTTTTTGACACACTCCAGAGCTGTTATTTTACCTTAGCAAAATCAGTAAGAAACACAAAGTTATTAATGTAATACAAGAAAAACCCAAATAATAGGTAACTTCGCAATCCAAAACCAGAATTTCCTTTGGTGCCTGATGGATAGATTTTTTATGGGATACTTGTGAATTCTGGATTGAGTCCCATAGGCTCATCTTGTGGAATAGATAATTTCTGCCAGTTTAAAATTTCACACGCATCTACCAAATCATCACCTTTGTGGAGGTCTCCTGGCCTCTAGGATGGTGCTACCCCTAAGAAGAGGAGGTGATGTGGATGGAGGCATGGGCTTTCTGTGGAGTGAGGCTTTCTGTGGGTCAGTTTTGTGGGGTTCTCACCTCTCTTTTCATGATGATGTTTTAGAATGAAATGGACATTCTGAATTCTACAAAGAATCAAAACCCCAGGTTTAATAAATTCATACTATGTCAATTTAAGAGTAGATTCATTTTCTTTGGCTGTCTAAATTTTCATAAGGATAAGAGAGTTCAGTCTCATATACATGCCCTGGAATTGAGAAAGTGTGGGTCTTCTTGGCTAGCTATTAATTCTGAGTAGAAAAGAAATTGAGTTTGCTACAATCAGAGGTGGGAAGTGACCTCAGGGGTGGGAATCAGACTTTTTTTAAAGCTTTTTTTGTGCTGGGGATCAAACTCAGGACTTGCACTTGTCTGGCAGGCACTTAAGCCACTGCACTATCTCCCAGCCCCAGACATGTTTTTGAAGGTCATATGTACATGGGAATGCAGCGTGCTTCAAAAAATATTAGTAAGAAAATATTTTAATGTCTTTAAAGTATAGACTGTAAACAAGCTTCTTGAGACAATTAGTAATAGTGTGAAGGGGACAAATGCTGTAAGCCCTGGGTCTGTCTCTAACCTCTTTTTCTGATCTTTATCACACAGAGACTGGGTGATTGGGGAACACGTGGGAGGAGGGAAAGCTGTCCTGAGTATGTAGCTCTCCCATGTACATGCTGTCTTCAAGTGAAGTAGATCTCGGCTGAAAAGGCAGTCAGGTTTGGCTTGCACTTACTACCATGTCTGCCTATGACATCAAGTTTTTCTGATCAGCCAATGAAGGCACTAGGATCAATGGGCATATAGCAGATAAGCCATGAGCTGGGTGGTAAATCCAGGGTTCCTCAGGTAGAGTGGACTCTTTATTCTTCCCCTCCTAAGCCCAGGGACTTGGATGGGGTGCTTGGGTGTTGTGGTTTGTATCCAGATGCTCTTACAAGGCCTCATGTGATCATAGGTGGGGCTGCTCAGAAGTGGCTGGATCTAACATGTGTAGTGTGGATTATGTGGGTGTGATATATAGTTTAGCCTATGGAGTGGATTGTTAACTGGTGTTCATCTTGTTATACTCAGCTGAACTGTACTAGCATGGTGCTGGGTGTGGGAAGTCCACCTGAAGATTGTTGCCACCACCATAAGAGGCACCCTGGAGAAGCTGTTGAGAGGCTGTTAGGGAAGCTGTTTGGAGAAGCTGTTGGAGCTGTTGGAAGATACTGGTTCTCTTGGGCTGTTCTGCTGGAGGACCTTGTCATGTTGCTTTTCCTGATGAAGGTTCCCGATGAAACTCTGTTCTCACTGAGAATGGTTACGGTTCATTTTGGGGAGCTTTGATCTTCATCTTGAGCATCGCTTCCTGGCTCTGGAGGAGAAGATGGTGTGCTGCTCAGCCTCATGGAGAAATTTGTCACATTGGCTTTTCTGATGGGAACTCAGCCTCTCTTATCACTGGATAAGCTTGGAACCTCACTGTTGCTGAAGATGGCTGTGGTACTTTTAGGGGGAACTATGGTTCCTTCCTCATGACTTGCGTTCTGGCTCCAGTTCAGATCCCTCAGCTTGCTAGCACAGATCCTTCACCCCACTGTCATAGACTTTCTAGCTACCACCTCTGACCTTTTCAGTGCAGGTTGGCTAAGTGAACCTGCCTAAGACATTGTCATAGGTTCTAGGCCTCCAGTAGGAGTTGTGGGAGGCATTGTTATGGGTTCTGATTTTCAGCTGGACTCATACGGGCTATTAGGAATGAGGCCCTCAGATACATTCCTTGGTCTTTAGTGTGTGAACAGATTTCCTGAACTTTGTAAGTGATTCTTTTGGTGATTATAAAATAATCTTATAAAATGTGTTGTGTATTATAAATTTCACCTTTCAATAACCCCAAATGATGATGATCTGCTAATTGGATTAGCATAGTTCTGAATGCAGCTGAATGGACTTACTGAAGAGAGAAGATGCATTCTGAGTGTGGATGGTACCAATCAATATGCTTGTAGCCTGCAAAGAATATAAAGGGACAAAGCAGACTCAGGCTTGCTCCTTGCTGCCTCCTTCTTGCACTGCCAAGGACCACTTCTCTTCTAAAATGCTACCCTATCTTGGAGCCAGCCAACTTTGGATTGAAACCTTTACAAACTGTGAGCCAAAATAAATTTTTCTTCCTGTAACTTGTGGGTGTTGGTTATTTTGTCTCAGCAAAGAGAGAAGTATCTAAAACACAGGGAGACTAGTCTGGGCGAAATTTTTAAATTGTGTAGGAAGTAGTCAGCCACATTAGGTCAGAATATCTTTTTTTTTTTTTTGAAAAGGTATACAGGGTGTTCAGGGTCTCACTACTAGATCTGTTTACAGCCTCCCAAAAGCTGGGATTCCAGGTGCGTGCTGCCACACCTTGTCTCAATTGCTATCTCAGTGCACCCCAGAGGGTGGTCCCGGAGTATGGCAGGGCCCAGGATCAAATCCCCCACCTCTGCATGGTCATGAGGCATACTCTAAAGTCTCATGGATTTTCACCCCTTTGGTGACATGTATTTGAATGAAGCACCAGAATCTCTTCTTCAAAGAAGCTTAAGGAGAGAGCCAGGCAAGTAGTGCCAAAGCTTTGTGTCTGATTTTGTGAAACATGAGCTACATGTCATGAACTCATAGCCCACAACAATTAGTTAAATATGATCATCTGTACAGATTTCACATCTCCCATCTAATAGAAGTATATATGTACTTTTTAAGTGCTCCCTCTGCACATTGCCAAAGTATCCCCTGGACTCTAGGTCTGAGATAACATTGACTCAGTCCAGGTGACATTAGGAAGGTGAGGACTTCATTTATCTGCATTTGTTTCAACACCGTGCAGTGCAGCAGAGCTTATTTTTTTTAAAAAAAATTATTTTATTGAGAGACAAATATCAATGAGACAGTTTCAAAGCTCATTAATATGACAATTTCAATAATTAATATTTTTTTACATTGTTAGCTTCCTAATGGTTATTCACAGTACAAGAAGCAGACAGGGTCTCCTGTCCAAACACTATTAGTACAAATCTTTCTTCTCATAGAATTAAGCAAAAGTAGCTGCATATGTATCCTAACTATTCTATGTATAAAAGTATAAAATGGTCTTTCCTTTGTATCCCCTTTTTTGTTTAGTCCAGTCAGAGATGAGTATTCTATTGGCATTCACTTATTGTAGGTGCTTGAATTCAGGAAAATACCCTAACACAGTCCAGCACTCCACAATAGTAGCAGGTTATCCACAGAAGTTGTTGACTAGAGTATTTTACAGCTGAGCATATTAATATGGCTTTACTTTATATACCTCATTTTTATACTTTTCTGCTGGCTGGTTAAGACCAAGATAAAGCAAGACCAATATAACAGGAAATATAACTTTTGTGTTTGATGAGGTCAATCAAGTACCCTCTGGATTTATCCTGTAAGCCTGTACTGCACTTTGTAGATCCTTTGTCAGTGTCAGTCATGTGAATGAGTCACAGCCATTGTTTGACAAATTTGCTCTCTGTGAGAGCCCGAGAGAAAGTTTTCTCTTCATGTGACTCTCCTTAGGCACACTATAGATCATTGATCACATTCCTCTGTGGCTCCATAAACTTCTTGATCAGAAAATTTGGGGCACAGCTGAGTTCCATAATGTTACAGTACAGGTTCTCCTATGTCTTGAGTCTTCACTGACCTTGAAGAGCTAGGGCCAAAATGTTGGCTGACCTTTCAGCCTTCCTTTTCTCCAATTTTTGATCTGTGAACTTAGGTTGTTAACAATCCAGAGGAGAAGCTGATTATTATCTTGCAACATATGCAAGATTGGTTTATAATAACTGTCTAAATATCAAGCATTTTAGGCATAATATGGAACAGGTATTTTCTACCAAGTGTTGATGTATTGAACTTTATGTCCTTACAGAATATGAGGGAAAAAAAGATTTAAAAAATAGGAATATACACATATTTTTACACAGAAATTTAGAACTCTAACCACATATAGCATTGTAGCAGGACAGTCCTGTAACATTTCTTCTTCTTGTGTCTTTTTTTTTCATTTGTTACCCATAAAAATAAAATAAATAAAATAAAAACCCTTTTACTGAGACAATATGCTAATAATTGATATGTCATGACAAGAAACATGTATTTAGCAGATCAGAATGACAGGCATTCCAAGTGTGAACTTTCTATTACACATTGCTATCTTTAGTGCAGCTGCTTGGTTCACAGGTATCAGCATACATAGATAGGCGGAGAAATCTACCATTTAACTGCTACTTATAAAAACCTGCTGATGTTTCTCAGGATCATTGCCTTGCCCATCTTGTGCATACAAATGTGTGGTTTTGACCCTGTCGTGTTTACCTGCTTTTCTCCTTGCCCTCTACTCATTGCCCAGGCCTCAACTTCTCACTTTCCTTTTTAATTGTGTTGTACCATTCTATTTGTAATTCTTCCTTTGAGTACTTAAACTAGAAAGACTACACAATATTTACATATATGGGTCTGGTGTATTTCGCTTATAAGTATACCTTTAAGTGGCATCCACTTACATAAGAAGGCTACAAGTTTATTGCTCTTTATAGCTGAGTAATACTCCATTGTATAAAAATGCCACAGCTTTTTCAACCATTCCTCATGTAATGGGCATCTTGGTTGTTTCCAAGACTTGGCTATCACATATTGTGCAGCTATAAACATAGGTGCACATATCACTATAATTTTGTGTTTTAAGTTCCTCTAGGAAAATTCCCAGTAGGTGGATAGCTACCTTGAATGGAATTTCGAGTCTTAGTTTTTGAGGAGTCTCCACACTGATTTCCATAATGGTTGTGCCAGTGTACAGTCCCAGCAGCAGTGGAGAAGTGGTCCCTTTTCTGCACAGCTTATCCAGCATTTGTTGTTGGTTGATTTGTTTATAATAGCCATTCTTTCTGGGGTGAGATGGAATCTCAGTGTTGTTTTAATTTGTATTTCACAGATAGCTAGTGATGTGGAACATTTTTTCATATATTTATTCTCTTTTTTAATTTTGTCCATCTCGGATGCCCATTTCTGGATTTGGTCTTTAAATTTAAGGACCCTGATGTATTTTAGTTCTTTATAAATGCTAGATTATAAAGAACTACTCCTTTGTCTGAGTACTCATTAGTTAATATTTTTTTCTAAATTTATGGGTTGTCTTTTCATTTTGTTTGTAATTTCTTTTGATGTGCCAAAACTTCTCAATAAGAGTTGGTCCCAGTTGTTAATTCTTTGAAGTGTTTTCCATGCGATTACATGTTTGTTTATGAACTCTATGCCTACCCCTATGTCTTCAAGAGTTCCTCCTACTTTCTCTTCCAGGAGATTGAGTATTTCTGTTTCAATATTTAGATCTTTAACCCATTGTTACATTAGTTTAGTGCATGGTGATAGACCTCAGTCAAGTTTTAGTTTTTGGCATGTAGGGAGCCAGGTTTTCCATTTGTTAAAGAGCCTATCTTTCTTCCACTAAGTGTGTTTGTCCCCTTTGTCGAAGATCAGGTGGCTGAGTGTGTTCATAGAGTCCTGTGCATCTTCCAATCTATTCCATTGATCCTCAGGTCTACTTCGTTGCCAGTACCATGCTGATTTTATCACAGTAGCTTTGTAGTATAATTTCAAGTCAGGAAGAGTAATGCCTCCTGCCTTGTCTCTGTTGGGCAGGATTGCCTTTGCTATTCTAGATTTTTTCTGTTTCCAATATATTTTAGGAACAATTTCTCTACACCTGGGAGGTATGTTGGTGGCAGTTTGATAGGGATTGCATTAAATCTGTACAACAATTTTGGTGGTATGGCAATCTTCACGATGTTGGTTCTTCCTATCCAGGAGCAAGGAATATCTTTCCATTTTCTGAATTCCGCTATGATCTCTTTTCTTAGGGTGTTGTAATTTTCTGTGAAAAGATATTTGATTTCTTTGGTTAAGTGAATTCCAAGATATTTCATTTTCTGCGGTGCTATTGTAAAAGATATTGTTTCTATAGTTTCCCTCTCAGTGTGTTTGTTATCTGTGTAGAGGAATGATATTGACTTTGAGTATTGACTTTGTATCCTGATATGCTACTGAATGTGTGTATCAATTTTAGTAACTTCTTGGTGGCGTTTCTTGTGTCTTCCAAGTAAAGTATCATGTCATCTGAGAATAATGATAACTTCTTCTTTACCTCTTGTTTATTTTGTTTCTCCCTCTTGTCTAATGGTTTTACCTAATAATCCCAACACAATATTGAGTAATAGGGGTGACAGAGGACATCCTTGTCTTGTACCAGATCTGAGAGTAAAAGATTTCAGCTTTTCTCCATTTAGAATTATATTAGTCATTGGGTTGTCATAGTTGGCTTTGATCTAATTGTAGTGATGGCCTTCTATTCTTATTTTTTTTTAGGACTTTGGACATGAATGATTGCTGGACTTTGTCAAAAGCCTTTACTGCATCAATTGAGATGATCATGTGGTATTTAGTTTTTGCTCTATTCATATAATGTATGACATTCATAGATTTGTGAATACTGAAACATCCTTGAGTCTCTGGGATGAGTCCTACCCAGTCTTGGTGTATGATCTTCTTTATGACTTGCTGTATTCTATTTGCTAAGATTTTATTGAGGTATTTTGCATCTATGTTCATGAGAGAGATTGGTCTATAGTTGTCTTTTTTATTTGAGTCTTTCCCTGGTTTTGTAATCAGTATAATATTTGCCTTCATAAAAGATTTTTGGAGGATCCCTTCCTTTTGAATTTCATTGAAGAGTGTGAGGAGTGTGGGGATTGTATCTTCTACAAATTTTTGTAGAATTAAGCTATGAATCCATCAGGACCTGTACTTTTCTTTGTCAGCAGGCTTTTTACTATGTTTCATGTTTCATTGGCTGTTGTTGGGTTATTGAAAGTTGTTCTATCTTCTTCATTCAGTTTTGGTAATTTGTAGCTTTCAAGGAATCTGTCAATTTCTTCTGTGTCTTCTATTCTGTAAGTATAAAAATTCTCGAAGTAGCTATTGATATTATTCTGAATTTCTACTGAGTCTGTGGTGGCTTCCCATTTTCATTCCTTACTGCTTGTATTTCAATTATTTTCTTTCCTCTTTTTGATGAGGTTAAGAGGCTTACCAATTTTATTCAGTCCTGTAAAGAACCAGCGTTTTGATTCATTAATGTTTGAACTGTTTTCTTCATCTCAACTGAATTAATTTCTGCTCTAATCTTTATGATTTCTTCCCATTTTTGGTCTCTGGATGTGGTTTGCTCTTCCATTTTTAGATGGTGGAGGTGCAGCATTAAGGTGTTTATTTGTACCAATTCTGTTTTCCTACTGTGAGATTTCATAGCTATGAATTTCCTCTGAGAACTGCTTTCATTGTGTCCCATAAATTCCGATAGGCTGTGGTTGAATTTTCATTGAATTGTAGATATTGTTGAATTTCTTGTTTTTTTTTTTTTTTTTTTTTTTTTTTTTTTTTTTTTTTTTTTTTTTTTTTTTTTTTTGTCTTTTTGAGACAGGGTCTCACTATGCAGTTCAGGCTGGCCTTAAGCTCACTTTTGTAGCTCAGGCTGGTCTCGAACTCACATTGTTTAATGTCATCTGTGAGCCATTAATTTGATGAGTAGGGTGTTGTTTAATTTCTATTTATTTAGCTGTTTTTTTTTTGTTTGTTTCTTTTGTCATTTATTTCCAGTTTCATTGCACTGTGGTCAGATAATATGCATGGGATAATTTCTATTTTTTGCATATACTTAAGAATGACCTATGGACTAGTATGTGATTTTGGAAAATTTCCCATGTGCAACTGAAAAAATGTGTATTCAGCAGTGGTTGGGTAGAACATTCTATATATGTCCACCAGGTCTATTTGTTGCAAGCTCTGGTTCAGTTCTACTACTTTGCTAATTTTTTGTCTAGTTGACCTATCTTTTTGAGATAAGGGGGTGTTAAATTCTCCTATCAATATTGTGGTCTTGGATGGTAGATTTTTCATGTCCATTAAGATTTGTATTATATAGGTGGGTGCTCTTGTGTTTTGTGCATACATATTTATGAGTGTTACCTCTTCCTCTTGAATTTTTTTCCTAACAAATATATAGTAGCCTTCTTTGGGTTGTTTGTTCATTCTTTTTTTTGAAGTTGAGACTCCATGAGAACAAAATTGGTACTTCTGCTTTTTTCTGAGGTGCTGGGGCATGTAGAATTGTTTTCCATCTTTTGACTTTAAGCCTATGAATGTCCTTTTGAGTTAAGTGTGTTTCTTGTATATGGCATATTTTTGGGTTTTGTTTCCTAATCCACTGTGCATGTCTATTCCTCTTAATTGCTGAATTCAGTCCATCTACAGTGATGGTTATAATTGAAACGTGTTGACTTATGATTATCATGTTATTTACCTGCTGTTTTTTTACTCCTTTTTGTCCTGTGTTAAATTGTTTGCCCTATTTAGTGGGATCCTTCCATTCTCATTCATGGAATTCTGGCCATTGTGGTCCCTCTCTAGAACATCTTTCAGTAAATCCCTGTATAGGGATAGCTTTGTAATCATGAAATTCTTTAGTTGTTCTTTGTTGTGGAAGTATTTCACTTCTCCATCAAACTTGAAAGAGTTTTGCAGGGTATAGTAGTCTGGGCTGGAATTTGTTTTCATAGAGGACTTGAAGTACTCTGCTCCATGCTCTCCTTGCCTTCATGGTTTTTGAAGAGAAGTAGGCTGTAATTCTGATGGGTTTTCCTTTGAATGTGATCTACTTCTTTTCTGTAGCAGCTTTCAGTATATTATTCTTGTGTTGGATTTCTGCAGTCTTGACTATTATATGTCTCAGTGTGTTTTTAGTTGGATTGAATTTATTTCATGTTCTGAATGCTTCAGATACCTGAATGTTAGATGGTTTCCTCATATTTGGGAAGTTTTCCTCTATTATTTCTATCCATATTCTTTTTATATCATTTGTATTGATTCCTTCTTTCTTATTGATGCCTATTAATCTGACATTGTTAATCTTGCACATGATACATTATTTTTTCCTACATCCAAGTTGTTTTTAAAGACCTTTTCTCACCTTTTCATTAGCTGCACCAGTGTCTTCAAGGTCTGAAACTCTGTGTTCACTTTCACTCAAACGGTTTTGTAGACTTGTGACTGAGATTTTTAGTTTTTCTATGTCTCTGACACTGTTTCATACATTCTATTTCTTTTCTGTATTGCTCATTTAAGGAACCTGTCATATTTCTGATCTCTATTTTTTTTTTTTTTTATCAATGCCTTCTTTAGAGGTAGCTATTAATTCTTTTACTGCAGAACTTTTTCAAAGTTGGGTTTCCTCCATATATTTCCTTAATTGATTCTCTACTTCAGCTGCTATGACTTCAAAGATTTCTTTTTATTTAAGAAATTATTTCTGCTCTGAGTTCCTCTTTACCTTTCTGCTATTGTTTCTTTGCTTGTGATGCTGTTAATTCATACATTTCATCTGGAATAGTGTTCTCTGCACTTGTTCTGGGTGGGCATTGGGTTTCCCCCATATGTTTCTGTATTTGATTCATTACTTCAGATGTTTTGTATTCAAAAATTTCTTTATTTCAGGAATTAATTGTGCTCTGAGTTCCTCTCTACCTTTCTGCTGTTGTTTCTTTACTTCTGACACAATCAATTCATTTATTTCTGTTGAGCTAGTGCACTCTGCACTTGTCATGTGTGGGTTTGAGGCCTTAAATTCCATTTTGCTCCTTGTCTGTCATTTTGTATAGCACTGACCTCTGTCCTTTGGTGTAGTGCTTTGTTGCAGTTATAACCTTAGAATCTACTGAGATTCGGGTGCAAATCTAGTACGTTTGAGTTTATCCCATGATGCTTAGCCTAGGTATAGCTGTTTTGTTAAGCTCCTTCATGCTACAGCCTTTGGAAGTGAGCCTGTTGTGCCCCTTTATTCTGTCCCTGGCCCAGGGAGCACAGGAGAGTGCAGCTCTCCATACATTCGCTGTACCTGGCTGCAGAGAGTCTTGGAAGTGCTCACTGGCTTGGTGGGCTTGGGAGCATAGGATCCAATGGTTTTCAGGCATCTTGGGGGTGCATGAGTTTTGGTCTGGAGGGGTCTTGCCAGCGGCTCAGGATGCCAGAAGCCCTCCCATACACTTGCCAGGCCGGGCTGGACCACGCATCTTTCAGCGCTACTCATGAAGACCTGCCCAGGAAGGTGTGGAGGATGTAGGCAGCCATAGGAATATGATTGTCTCATAGGCTGGGAGATATCTCTTTATCATCTTATAACTTTGAAGAGAACTTTGTGTTATAAGGAACCCAATCTAACTGTGTGGGTAGGTAAAATCTTTTTTGTGCTTTACTTAAAAAAAACCTCAAAAGTAATAAAAGCAGGATCCTGCCCACGCCCGCCCAGCCCCAGACACTGGCCAGAGACAGTGCAGCTGGACTCTGCCATCCTCCTTGATCCCGCCCACACCCGCCCAGCCCCAGAGACCTCCTGAGACAGTGTGGCACACTCCAGCAGCCTACTCGATCCTGTCCACACAACTCAGCCAGAGACTGGCCTGAGACAGCGGCTGACTCCAGTGGCCTCCTGGATCCTGCCCCAAGCTCTCCCAGTGAGTGGGAATTTGCACGACTCAGCAGACTTTCCAGATCAGTGAGTCTGTGGTGTGTCTGAGGGAGAGCCATTGGCTTCTTCCCATGCGCACAATACCCGGATCCCTGCCCCCAAGCCCTCCAAGCCAGTGACTGGCCTGAAACTTCAGGACCCACTCACCAATACCCTCGGATGCCCTGCTTTAAAGCCCGCTTAGCGAGTGGGAATTTCCCCGATTCCCTTGGCATCAAAGTTCAGTGAGTGTAGAAATCCAGGCCCTCCATGCCAGGGAGACATTTCCCAGGGATTCCCTGTCCCTCCAACCCCCATGGCCCGGTGAAAGCTCCAGGCCCACCGTGCCAGAGAAACATTTCCGGGTGATTGCCTGTCCAACTCCACAGCCCCAGACCCAGTGCAGGTTGGCCTGGAGTGAGAACTCCAAGCCTGCCACGTTGGAGGGACATTTCCCAGCAATCCCCGGTCCCAGGCCATGGCCCGAAACCCAGCGCAGACAGGCCTGTGAGTGAGGGCTCCAAGCCTGTTGCACTGGAGGGACCTTTCCGAGCCTTCTTGGGTTACGGCCTGTAGACCCAGACCCAGCACAGGCTGGCTGACCCAGTACAGCATACTCAGTGAATAAGACCATCCATTATCTTTTTTTTTTTTTAATTTTTGATTTATTGAAGTACAAATATCAATGAAATAGTTTTAAGATACCTTGACAAGATGGATTTGATAAATTAATACATGGCGAACTGTTTTCATAATACTTTGCTATCATAGAAGGTGCATACATGATATTATACAGACATTCTTACACAGTATGTCTCTTATCAGTAAATAAAGAGAGTGTAGCTGTTTGTGTATCTCATTATTTATACCTGAATTACATCAAAGATTCAATAATTAATACTTTCTACCTTGATATTTTCCTAGTGGTTGTCCATAGTACTGGAAGCTGACATAATATCCTGTCCAACCACCATTAGTGCAAATCTTGCCTCTCATAGAATTATGTAGAAGCACAGCATTATCTATCCCAACTGTACTGTCCATACACACACACATCATGATTCTGCCTTTCTATACCCTTTCCTTTGTCTACACCTGTCAAAGATGGGAACTCCATTATCATTCAACTAACTTAGGTGCTTGAACTTGACAACACAGTCCAGCATTCCACAACAATAGTGAGTTCTCCAAAAAAGTTGTCAACCATAACCATTTACAGCTCAACTTATTATTATGGCCCCTCGATGTATACTTCATTTTTATACTTTTCTGCTGGATGGTTAAGACCTAGATAGAGCAAGACTTATATACCAACACATGTACTTTACATAGTGAAAAGACAACCCACAAATGTTGAAAAAATACTAAGTAATAAGCAATCCGACAGAGGTCTACTGTCTAGAATATATAAAGAACTAAGTTATAACAGGACCCTCAAATTTAAAGACCCAATTCAGAAATGGGAATCTGAGATGAATACACATTTCTCAGAGGACAAAATTAAAGAAGCGAATAAATATATGAAAAAATGCTCCACATCACTAGTCATGGATGAAATGCAAATAAAAACAATACTGAGATACCATCTCACTCCAGAAAGAGTGACTATCATAAGGAAATCAACTAACAACAAATGTTGGAGAGGTTATGGGGAAAAGGGAACACTTCTCCACTGCTGGTGGGAATGTAGACTGGTACAACCATTGTGGACGTCAGTGTGGAGACTCCTCAAAACAGTAGGACTAGAAATCCCATTCAAGCCAGCTATCATCCTCCTGAGAATTTTCCCAAGGGAACTGGAAACATTATATCATAGTGATATATGTGTACCTATGTTTATAGCAGCACAATCTGTGATAGCAAAATCTTGGAAACAACCAAGATGTCCATCACATGAGGAATGGTTGAAAAAGATGTGGTATTTCTATATAATGGAGTATTACTCAGCTGTTAAGAATGACAAGTTTGAAGCATTTATACTGAAGTGGATGCCACTTGAACATATGCTCATATGTGAAATAAACCAGACACACATATGTAAATATCATATAGTCTCCCTAGTATAAAAGCAAAAAGCAGAAATACAAATGGAAATGAACAACAACTAAAATCAATTGAGTCCGATAAGGCAAAGTGAATGGCATATGCTGCAGGATACTAATCAGCTTTTCTTCTGGATGGTTAACAACCTAAGTTTACAGATCAAAATTGGAGAAATAGAAGAGCCACAAGGCCAGCTAACATTTTGGCACTAGCCTTTCAAGGTCAGCGAAGACTCAGGACATAGGAGAACCTGTACTGCAACATCATGAAACTCAGGTGAGCTCCAAATTTTCTGAACAAGGAGATTATGAAACCACAGAGAAAAGAGATAGAAGTTCTATAGTGTGCTTGGGGAGAGTCACATGGAGAGAAAACTTTCTCTTAGGCTCTCACGGAGAGCCAACTTGTCAAGCATTGGCTGTGACTCATCCACATGGATGACACAGACAAAGGATCTACAGAATAAGGTACAGGATTACAAGATAAATTCTGAGGGAACTTCATTGACCTTATTAGAAACATAAAGTACATGTGCTGGTATATTGGTCTTGCTCTATCTAGGTCTTAACCACCCAGCAGAAAAGTATAAAAATGAAGTACACAGCACAGAACCATAATAATAAATTGAGTTGTAAATGGCTATGGTCGACAACTTCTTCAGATAACTCACTATTGTTGTGGAATGCTGGACTGTGTTGGATTGTGTTGTCGAGTTCAAGCACCTAAGTTAGTTGAATGAGAATGGAGTGCCCTTCTCTGACAGGTGTATAGAAAGGAAGAATCATGATATGTGTGTATGGACAGTACAGTTGGGACAGATAATGAATACTGTGCTTCTACATCATTCTATGAGAGGCAAGATTTGCACTAATGGTGGTTGGAAAGGATATTATGTCAGCTTCTAGTACTATGGACAACCACTAGGAAAATATCAAGGTAGAAAGTATTAATTATTGAATCTTTGATGTAATTCAGGTATAAATAATGAGATACACAAACAGCTACACTCTCTTTATTTACTGATAAGAGACATACGGTATAATAATGTAAGTGTAATATCATGTATGCACCTTCTTTGATACCAAAACATGAAAACAGTTTGCAATGTATTAATTTATCAAATCCATCTTGTCAAGGTATCTTAAAACTATTTCATTGATATTTGTATTTCAATAAAACAAAAATAAAAAATAAAAGAAATAATAAAAGCAATAAAAATGCTACAGAATTTCAAAATAAGACAATAAGTGATGAATAATGGTCAATATATTACATATTCTTATTTTCAATGTAGTTGCTCAGACTACTATATATTCTTTCCTTTTGATTAGTTTCTTTTGCTTTCTCAATATGTATTGCACCTTTTGTATCTTCGTTACTCACAAGTAGGTCTCTAATTGCATTTATTTACCTATAGAAGCCTCAGGTTTATTATACTTTGTAGCCAAGTAATGCTCCACTGAATAAAAATACCACACTTTTTTAATCCATTCTTCCATTAACGAGCCTTTAGTTTGTTACTATGATTTATCTTTGACAAATTGCACTGCTATAAGAATGAGTACACATGGATCACTGTGGTATGATGTTTTTAATTCTTCTAGGAAGATATCCAGGAGGGGACCATCTGGGTCAAGTGGGACCTCCAAGCCTGGTTTTCTACAGAATCTCCACACTGATTTCCATAGTGGTTATACAAGTGTACACTCACACCAGCAGTGGAGAAGGGATCCTTTTACCATACAGACTCTCCAGCATTTGTTATTAGATGATTTCTTTGAGGTAGCCAGTCTTTCTGGGTGAGATGGAATCTCTGTATTATTTTAATTTGCATTTCTTGAATGCTGAACATATTTTTCATGTATTTATTTGCCTTTTGCACTTCTTCCTTTGAGAAGTGTATACTCATCTCACATACCAATTTTTTGGATTGGGTCTTTGGATTTTCGGGACCTAAAGTAAAAAAAAAAATAGTTACCACAGTTTGTCAATTTATAAATTATGCTTGCTGCTGTCATCATTGCTAATTGCACTGCTATAGCTAGAATGTCACATCTCTTGTAATCAGTTGTTTTCCCTTGTGTAACAATATTGGGAAGCTCTGGGGCAATAACTCCATATACCTTACAACAAGACTAGGAAAAGAGCTAGACAAAAGTGGACATTCTACTCTCAGTTAATTGAGCAGGTAGACACAAACCAAGAATGTCTTCCGCATAGAAGATACTCCTGAAGAACAGACTTTTACTAAAGAGGTCTTGATATTAGTGACATAGCTACCTACTACCAAAACTCACATAGATCATCACAGAAAACAAAATAAAATAGTTTTTAAAACAAAAAATATCAAGAAGGAGAAAAATACAGCCTCAGACCTCCAGTCCACCCAGGGCAAGTCCAGGACACTTTGATGTAGAAGAAGTTGAAAGTCACACACCTGAAATTTCTGAAATGATAGCAACTTAAGTAAAGATACAACTCTATGAGGCTGAAAAGGAAATCAGATCAGAAATAATCTCTCAGGTAAAAAAAAAAAATGACATCCATAATGAAAGAATTAGCATAGGTAAGTGATGGAAACCTTGAATGAACAAAATGGGAAAGAATTAGAATCCATGAAATGGATTCAAAGAGATATCCAGGAAACTAAAAATTCCATTGAAAACTGATAATACTTTCTAGTGTAAGAGAAACCACAGATGTGCTTGAAGTAAAATGGTCTTGTGACTTTCAAATGCTACATATTTTAAATATTTATATCTACTACAATGTTACTAATTGTTAAGAGTAAAAGTACATTTAACAATCTCAATGAAGTGACAACATATTACTGGGAGAGCAATGTTAACATTAAAAAAGTTATTTATTTATTTATTTGTTAGAAGGTCTCACAATGCAGTTTGGACTCATAGTGGTTTTCCTGTCTCAGCCTCTCCAGCAATGGGATTACAGGTGTACTCCATCACACCTGGTTTCAGTGGCCAGCACGGAAAGCATGGCATGTGGCACTGGGGATTAAACCTTGATTCTTGAACTTTTCAGGCAGGGACTTAGATGGCTGAGCTATCTCCCTGGCCCCAGTGTTAACATTTTATATAATTATTTTCATACATTTTTAGGAGCAACTTCCTTCCTTCCTTCCTTCCTTCCTTCCTTCCTTCCTTCCTTCCTTCCTTCCATCTTAGAATTGTGGACGTTTCTCCTGCATCACAAGCCTTGGCTGAATGGTCATGAGTCTCTTAGCTTTGTAAATAGCTGATAATATAGGCCTATCTTCTGGTGTTCATGGCTTGTGTCACTACCACTCTTAAGTATTAATAGTACTTGTGTTCTGCTTCCAACCTAGAGTACAATAGGAGTGCTGGAAGTGACTTTTATGACTGATACAGTAATATGGTGTCCCTCACTGGAAGATCTGCTCCAGTAATTTTCCTTGTGGACTCAGTGACAGTGGTCATGTTTGAGCCCATTTGGCAAAGAGTTATGGAACATATTCTGGGAATTGCGAATCGCCTGTACCTAACAACACCCAGAGAATGGAGCCTTCAGTCCTACAACTCTGAAGAACATAATTCTTCCAACAACAGGCATGGAACAAGCTTGGGCATCTCTTTCTTTCCAGACCCTCCAGAGAATACACTCTACCAACATTTGGTACCCATTTTCACAAGGATTGAGAAAGGAGCTCAATTATGCCATTTACTTGACCCACAGAAGTGCTAAAATAACAAATACGTGTAGTCCTAGGCTCCAAGTCTGTGGTAGCTTGCTATGTGCCCTAGGAATTTGATATGACTCCTAAGTAGCTAATAACAGGTAGATGAAGTATGGTGAGTCTTTCAGCAAGTAGGTATCGCTGTGCCATGGGACCAAAGATATCTGGGTGGATTGGGTGCCAACATCATAGAATAAGAAAAGATATTATCTCTTTGTCACTGCATTTCTTTGCAGTCCCACCCATGCAACAAAGCCTTTGGCCATTACCCATGGTGAGAGTAGCAAGTAAAAGATAAGCTAACAGCCGGTTGGCAGCAGTGACATCTGATAATACTTGGCTCTACTATGCACTGCAGCAAGGTATATACATGAAAAGTTGCCACTGAGGAAAGCTAAGATTCTCATAGGGCTCTCCAGTAAAGCCTAGCTCTTCCTAGCTCCTTTATGGTGGCTGATAACTTCGTGATTAGCCTGACATTAGGGAGCGAGACTGCAGCCTTATTTGATCATCTTCCAGCATCAAGGCTATCTGCACAGCAGGCTTGTTGTTGGGTTCCATTAGTTTGTGGGCATGGAAATATGGAAGTATATTCTTTAAATGCACCCTGAACCTGAGTTTCATGAGAAACTATTTTTCTCTGCATGGAGCTTGAGTTGAGAGTCTAACAACTGCTGGACTGCAGGCTGCCATTCTACCTTTCCACACTTTGTTCAGCCTTTTGAGGAATTCACTAACTGTGTTCTTGAAGGCATTCTCACTGCAGCTTCTAGTACCAACATCAAGTCTTTAAACATGCCACCCTAGTAATGAGTATTTACCAAGCAGAAGGTCCACAATCTTTTCATTTTGGCAGCTAAAGAAGGAACAGATGGGAATTGGCCCTGGGCTGCTTGCCTGGACAGTGGTGGAGATGCCAAGAGTGTGGAACTTGGCTGTGATCACATAGCATTCTGGGACAGTGGGACAGGGTCAGCTTGCTAACACTGTCTTGTGTGATTTAGGCCATAGAAACCAAAGCCTGGCTGGAATGTGCAGGCCTGAAAGAGCTGCATGAGTACAATGATGTCAGCCAAGTGCCATGTCATTGAACAGAATGTAGCACACATGGAAGGGTCACAGAAAAGTGCACTGAGGTCACTATATCACAGCTACGCTTTCCTCTAGATAGCAAGTTCCACTGTGTCCCTCATGTGATAGCATGGCAAGGTCCCAGGAAACACTAGCTGGTTGTCAACCCCAGGAAAGGAACTCTGTCCCCTCAGTCCAGTCTCCCCCTTTACTAGCTGCTATCATGGGAGTGGATGACGGAGCCCGTGGGGTAGCTCAAATGTGTCCACCACTTTGTATGTCAACAGGCCATCCAATTATTCACAGGCCACTGGTGAGGGAGAGAAGTTCAGTCAGTAAGTCAGATCCCCAAAACAAACTTTCTAGGAAAGAGTCTTCAAGGATGCCTATGTTTCCGTTTAAAAGTTTCTTGCTTGGTTGGGTGGACCATATGAGACAGTCAATGGCTACACTGGATTTTAGGGTTGCAAAGGAGAAGTGTTCAGATTTAACGTGATTGTACGCATCCAAAGCAGCATTTAAAAAAGTACAACACAGACCAATATTTCTTTCAATAGGATGGCCTATTCTGGTGACAGAGCTCATGGAAGATGCCCATAAGTTAATGTCATGAAGCAGAGTTACTAAGATAGGATTAGCTTCTTCAATGACACCTGCTCTGTGAAGCCTCTTAAATTCAACACAGACTGGAGCTTGGGTGTGTGCATATCCTAAAAGAGTGACAGGGATGGCGCATGGGTGTGTGGTGGAGTGATAGTACTAGTGCTTTGGGTCCTTTCAAATGCATATGGTTCAAATGAAGGGGATGGATATGGGATATCCCTGTAGAATAACACATAAGATTTGGTTTTTCCAGGTGTTCTTCAGATCACCCTTTCAAAGATCTTCCAGAGAAGTCACCTCTTTGTGAGGCTTTCTGTGTGGCATTCATAGCAGATGTCCACTAATAGTTGTTTCTTTCCAGATTTATCCATGGAGATAAGTTCTGATGCTTTGATATCTGCTTAGAAGGTTTTATGCCTAGCAAACTAGCAGGAGACACTTCTAGGAATCCAACGGGGGCTCCCCACCTACAGGTCAGAACTTTTGCTCATGGTAGGAAGGAGGATGTGGTGGCAATGGCATGACTGGTGGGCATTTTCTGTCAGTTTCCTAAAAGATCTTGCATTTGATTCAGCAATCTTCACCAGTGTGTTTCCTAGCTATAAGAAGGTGGCCTGTGTGGGTCAAATGCTATCATGCAGGGTAGGATGAGAGAATGAGTAACTAATATTGAGAATTATGAAACAGGGCCCTCATAATAGTCCAGAAGAAGTGGAAGATTTTAAGTATTACTCATGAACACTTAGCTTATTGTTCCACCCCTTCTACCTGGAGCTATCATCTTCTTGCCAGCAGTGTTGTAATTATTGACCCATGGCATCTTTCCATTCTGGCTACCTGATATGGTTTATATCTAGAGTGTCATCTAAAAGCCTTATGTATTTGGAAAGTGATTGGATCATAGGGTGTTTTACTCTCTAGTGGATTTATTCACCAATGAGCTCAGTAACTGAATGTTCTATAAGGAAGTCAAGTTGGGAAAAAGTGAGTCATTGAGGGTATGATCTAGAAAGTTGTATTATCCTCCCCAGCTCTTTCCTTTTTGGCTTCCTGGAAGTTATGATGTGAGAAGCTTGCCTCCACTGAGACTTTCCATAATGCTGTTATTCCTTTGGAGCAAGATGACCCTGTGGAGACAGAGATCTCAGACACTGTGATTCAAACTAAACTTTTCTTTGAAGTTATGAGAGTTGAGTGTTGTGTTTCAGCAATAAGAAAAATGATTAAGACACAATTTGGTATAAACAGTTGCCTTTGCTTTCTGTAACTATATATGAAGAGGTGATTCAGAGGTTTTTAAGACTGGTGTGTGGGAGGAGTTTGGAAAAGGTTGGAAATGCAGACTAGAGAGCCTTAAAATGTTGTAAGCAGAGTTTGATTGGACAGTTTGGGTAAAGCCTACTATGACAGAATGTTGAAAGAAAAGAAAACACTAAAAGACAGGCTCATGAGGTTTCAGTTGGGAACAAATTTATTGACAGTTGGACTCCAGGCCACATGTGCTACATTTTGGCAAAAAAAAAAAAAAAAATCTATATTTTGCCCATGTCCTAGACTTTGTGGGAGACTGAGATTAAGGACAATAGATGAATTAATACAGTGGAGAAAATTTCAGGGAAGCCCAGTTTTCAGGTTGTAGCATGAATACTCCTGGCTGCTTTCAGCTAGAATCATAGTGATAATGAAGGTAAGAAGCCTATGTGAAAACAGTGAGGTTTTGCTAGAAGGAAATAGCCTGCAATGTGGGAGCAAAGGAACATATGTTACTGAAAAGATTAGCTTTGAAAAGCCAATGCTGGCTTGAGGCATCATATATATTAAAAGGAAGCCAAATACTTTGCTTCGTGACAGTAGGAAAGATTCCTTTAAGGCATCTCAAGAATGAGTAGACCTTACCCATAAAAAGCTCAAAGTTGTTGAATTAAAACTTTTCTTTGAGAAGAGAGCCTATAGGTCCTTTGCTCAATTCGTTCCCCAGTATCTACTTCAAAGTGTTTAATCATTGAGGCACTTGGGAGACTCTGCTTTGATGATACAAAAATGGTCCTATCTACTTTTTGAGCTAGCGGCAGACCTTGGCATCATCTATATAGTGTTTTTCATCAGGAATATAGAATACAAGAGTCATGAGGTCACAGTGGCTCCTCCTCAGATTTTAGAAGAATCCTTTGAAGGCCAGGTAGCATGTTCCTGATAAGGCAGTGGGCAAATCCATGAGAATAAAACTGGAAGGGCAGTAGAGACCTCAGGAGGTTTGAGACACCAGGCATCTGGATCATATGCTAAAAATAATAGAAAACAAAGAAAGGTTATGAGGACTGCAACTGTCAGTGCCATTGGAACAGAACCACTGCAGTCTTTAGAAGCTCACATCATGCTACAACCTACCCCTGGTGATGACATATAACTACAATATTTATTGTTTTCCCTGCTGTGTCTTGATCTTTATTTCATGCCACTAAATTACATCCACCTATTTGTCCCTTTTGGAATAGGAATATTTTCCTGGTACTATTGTGTGCTAGCATTACTTAACTTTCTTTTTGATTTTTGTAGAGACTGACAATGTGAGTCTGATGCCTTGAGTCTAAGCAAAGACTTAGGATTTGGACTTTTGAGCACTGCTATAACTATAAAAACCTTGGTGACTTAGAAAAGGATTAAATGTATTCACATAAGGAGATAGACCTAAGTCTTTTGGGAACAAGTGTAGAATGTTATGGTGCAGATCTGGGGTTTTGGGAGAGGATTAGCGAGGAGCTGAGACCAGCAGCTAGGCCCAGCCAGTCAAATTTAGCAGAACATAGCTGGACAGAGCCAAGCCGGCAGCAAAGCCTGGCTGATTGAGTATAACTTCCTTGGAACTAGGAACTTCAGTTAGCTGAAGGATACTGCTAGGTGAGACCTACATGGAGGATCCTTGTGGCACAAAGGAGGCAGGAGGTAACTTGGGTGAGTTTGTCTGCCTGGAAGTCTCTAGGTACATGAAAGGAGGTGCCCAGACAGGACTCGGGAAGTAATTTAAATGCAGATTCCCAATTTATGATCTGCTTTGTTATGTAGCTTTAATGTTTCCTCCTAGAGTTTAAAGTACAAAACAATTACTTACAAAAGTTTGTAGATTTCTAAATTTTACTGGCTGCGATTAGTAGTGCTAATTGTACTACTGTAAATAAGACTCCATATCTGCCATAACCACATTTTCTCCCTAGGATAATAATATTGGGAGGCATTTGGGTAATAAAACTCACCAAAGCCCTATATAAAGGACAGAAACAGAAACCAATATTTCACTCTCAATCAATAAAGAAGGCAAAATTTTAGGACACACAAAACAAGAATCTCTGACAAAGGAGAGATACCTAAAAAACAGACCATTTACAAAGAGATTTTTATTAAAGTGATACAGCTATCTACTGACAAATTTTCATAAAAAGTATCACAGAATCAAAATAAATAGTTCTCTCAGGAATAGAAAAATAGCCGGGCGTGGTGGCGCACGCCTGTAATCCCAGCACTCAGGAGGCTGAGGCAGGAGGATTGGTATGAGTTCGAGACCAGCCTGAGCTACAAAGTGAGCTTAAGGCCAGCCTGAACTGCATAGTGAGACCCTGTCTCAAAAAAAAAAAAAAAAAAAAAAAAAAAAAAAAAAAAAAAAAAAGAAATAGAAAAATAACAAAACAAAGAGAAAAATGGATTCCCAGACCCTGAGTCCACAAAGAACAAATATAGGGAACATCAACATAGAAAAAATGGGAAGTCACACACCTGAAATCTCTTAAATAGGAACAGCTGAAGCAAAGATACAACTGCAGAAGATATAAAGCAAATCAGATAAAAGTAATTTCACAGGTAAAAAAGAAATGATAACTACAATGAAAGAAATACTAAGTGTTTCTAAAGAAGACATTGACCTTGGGACTCCTCCAGACCCAGCCCAAGCAAGGCAAGTGTATGGGAAAGCTTTACGATCCCCTGCACCTGCTGGACCCCTGTGGACCCAGCCAAAGCCTAGCTTGTTAGTGAGACTTTTGGCCATGCTCTTAGGATCCCTACAAACACCTCAAGAACCACCTCAGGCTCAGGCCTGGTGTATGAGTGAGAACTTCCACTGCACCATCAGGATTCCTCCAGACCCATCCCAAGCCCAGGCCTGGAAAGTGTGTAGGAGAGCTTCCATGTTCCTGAGTGCTAATGTGCTGCTCTCTGGACTCCTCCAGACACAGCCCAGGCCTGGCATACAGGCCTGGGATGAAACTCTGCAGCTGAAGTCCCTGCACAGAGGCTAGGGGCCAGAACCACCCAGCTAATCCAGGGGCAGAACATCTTGCCAGAGGGGAGCAACAGGTTCACTTCCAAGGGCTGCATCAGGAAGAAGCAGAACACAGTAGCCAGCCAGGCACAACTGGATGAATTCAAACTTCGTAGATCTGCAACTGAATTCCGGAAGTGCTAAGGTTATAACTGCAACAAAGCTCTACACCAAAGGTCAGAGGACAGTGATATACAAAATGACAAAGAGAAAAAAAAAATGCAATCTCAGGCACTGAGCCTACCCAGAACAAGTGCAGAAGACACTAGCATAGAAGAAATTGGGAATAACACAGCTGAAATGTCTAAATTAATAGTGTGTGAAGTAAGGAAACATCTCCAGGAAAGTATAGAGGAACTCAGATTAGAAATAAAAAAGAAATAAAAAAGAAAGCTCTGAATTAATAGTGTATGAAGTAAAAAATCAAATGAAGAAACATATACAGTAAATCAGATCCTAAATAATCTATGAAATGATAACTATAATGAAAGAATTAGTGATTGCTTCTCAAGAAGACACTGATACAAAATAGAGGAGATTAGAAAAATGATGGAATTCATCATGAGCAATATAGGAAAGAAATGGATTGTATGAAGCAGAGTCAAAGAGATATAGAGGAACTTAAAATCTCAATCACAAGCTTGCAAAGCTGTTTGAGTGAAAGTGAAGATAGACTTTCAGATCTTGAAGACACCATTGAAGCTAGTGAAAGGGTAAGAAAAGATATGTTAAAACAACTAGGATGCTGGAAAAAAATAATACATTACCTGCAAGACAATATGAAGATGAACAACAACATGAGACTAATAGGCATCAACAAGAAAGGAGTAAATAAATGATATAAAAAGAATATGGATAGAAGTAATAGTAGAGAATTTCCCAAATATGGGGAAACAACCTGACATTCAGGTATCAAAAGCATACAGAAATCCAAAGTACATCAACCAAATTAAAAACACACCAGATACATAGTAGTCAAGACCCCAGAAATCTAGCACAAGAACAATATAGTGAAAGCTGCTAGAGAAAAGAAACAGCTCACATTTAAAGGAAAACTCATCAAAATAATGGCAGACTGTTCTTCATAAACCATGAAGGCAAGAAGAACATGGAGCAGAGTACTTCAAGTCCTCTATGAAAACAAATTCCAACCTAGACTACTATAGCCTGAAAAACTCTTTTTCAAGTTTGATGAAGAAGTGAAAAAATTCCATGACAAAGAACAAGTAAAGAATTTCATGATGACAAAGCCAACAGACTACTGAAAGATGTTCTAGAAAGTGAAGAAAATGATCAGAACTGTATGAACAATAACAGAAGGAGCCCACTGAATAGGGCAAACAATCAAACACAGGAGAAAAACAAGTAAACAGCAGGAGTTAATAACATGTCAATCATAAGTCAATACATCTCAGTTATACCCATCAATGTAAATGGACTTATTTTACCAATTAAAAAAAAGAGACTGGCACAGTGGATTAAGAAACAAAATGCAACAATATACTGTATACAAGAAACACAATTCATAAAGAAATTCGTAGGCTGAAAGTCAAAGGATAGAAAACAATAGTACATGCCCAGAACCTCAGAAAAAAGTGGTGGTAACAAGCCTGTTCACACAGTATCCACTTTAAACCAAGAATGATCAAATGAAATAAAGAAGGCCACTATTTACTGGTTAGGGTAGAAATTCAAGAGGAAGATGTAACATTCATAAATATGAACGCACCAAACACAGGAGCACCCAACTATATAAGATAAACCTTAATGGACATGAAAAAATCTAATATCCAAAACCACAATCTTAACAAGACACCCCCTTATCCCTGAAAGATAGATCAAGCATATAAAAAATTAGCAAAAACGTAGCAAAACTAAAGCATAGCTTTTAACAAATGGACTTAGTGGACATATACAAATGTTCTACCCAACCACAGTTGAATACACATTCTTTCTTCAGCTGCACATGGGTCATTTTCTAAAATAGATCACATACTAGTCCATAGGTCATGCTTAAGTATATGCACGAAAACAAATTATCCCACACATATTAACTGACCACCGGTGCAATGAAACTGGAAATAAGGGACAAAAGAAACCAGAAAAACCCCATATGTACATGGAAATTAAGCAACACTACACAGCAACCAATAGGCCACAAATGAAATTAAACAAGAAATTGAACAGTATCTATAATTCAATGAAAATTGAAGCACAACTTATCGGAATTTATGGGATGTGATGAAAGCAGTTTTCTGAGGGAAATTTATAGTTGTGAATTCACACATTAGGCAAACAGAACTGGGTCAGGGAGATAGCTCATTAGAATAAGTGCTTGCCTGGCAGGCACAAGGTCCTGACTTCAATCCCCAGTACCACACACACACAAAAAAATCCCCCAAAATACAAAACGGGAACAAATGAATGCCCTAATGCTGCACTCCAACATCTAGAAAAGGAAGGGGAAAACAAACCCAAATTCAAAGATGAGGGGAATTCATTAGGATTAGAACAGTGCCAGAGACATGTCTCAATAGAATAAGCGCTTTCCTGGCAAGCGCAAGTGCCTGAGTTCAATCCTCAGTTCAGCAAAAAAACCAAAACAAAAACAAAACAACAACAACAACAACAAAAAACCCTATCATCTATCTATCTATCTATCTATCTATCTATCTATCTATCTATCTATCTATCTATCTATCTATCTATCTATCTATCTATCTATCTATCTTTCTATCTATCTAATCTATCTATCATCTATCTATCTATAAATATATACAAAAGATTAGAGCAGAAATTATTTCAAGTGAGATGAAGAAAAGAGCTGAAAGAATTAATGAATCAAAAAGCTGGTTATTTGGGACTAAATAAAATTGATAAGCCCCTAGCTAACCTCATGAAAAAGAGGAAAGAAAAAATTCAAATACAAGCAATAAGGAATGAAATGGGTATAAATGTCACAGTCCAAGTGGAAATTCAGAAATTATCTGTAACTACTTTGAGAATCTTTACTCTCACAGAATCAAAGATACAGAACAAATGGAAATATTCTTAGAAAAGTATAAATTATCAAAACTGAATCAAGAAGATATAACAACTCTCAATAACCCAAGAACAGGGGCTGGGAAGATGGCTCAGTGGAATAAACGCTTTCCTGGCACGTGCAAGGGCCTGAGTTCAATCCTCAGTTCTGAAAAAAAAAAAAAAAAAAAAACAAGAACAGTGAATGAAATACAAAATATAATCACAAACATACTGACAAAGAAAAATCAGGGTTTTGATACATTCACAGCTCAATTCTATAAGAAATTTGCACAGAATATAGTCCCTATACTCCCCAAACTCTTCAATAAAATTGAAAAGGAAGCAATCCCCCAAAATCGTTTCTGGACAGAGGTATTATACTGATACCAAAACCAGGGAAAGATACAATTAAAAAAAGAGAACTGTAGACCAATCTCCTTGATGAACATAGATGCAAAAATTCTCAATAAAATCCTAGTAAATAGAATATATCAAATCCTCAGGAGGATTATACACCATGACTGGATAGGATTCATCTCAGGGATCCAAAGATGGTTCAATTTGAATTGAATGTTTTCTTTCCTCTTTTTAATGAAGTTAGCAAGGAGCTTCTCAACTTTATTTAATCTTTCAAAGAATCAGGCTTTTAATTTGTTCATTCTTTGAACTGTTTTCTTCATCTCAATTGAATTAATTTCTGCTCTAATCTTTATGATTTCTTCCTGTCTTTGGGAGCTCGGTTTGGTTTGCTCTTCCTAAATGTTGGAGGTGCAACATTAGGATGTTTATTTGTTCCTGTTCTATTTTTCTAATGTGTGAGTTCACAGCTATAAATTTCCCCCTGAGAACTGCTTTCACTGCATTCCATAAGTTCCAATAAGTTGTGCTTGAATTTTCATTTAACTGTAGATATTCAATTTATTGTTTAATTTCATCTGTGATCCACTGGTTGCTGAACAGCGTTGTTTAATTTCCATGTGTTTATGGGTTTTTTCTGGTTTATTTTACCGTTTATTTCTAGTTTCATTGCATTGTTGTCAGATAATATGCATGGGATAATTTCTGTTTTCTTGCATATACTTAAGCATGACCTATTGAGTAGTATGTGTTCTATTTTAGAAAATGACCCATGTGCAGCTGAAAAAAATGTGTATTCACATGTTTTTGTTTTTTATTTTTCTTTCTTCACATTCTGTAGGGATTTAAAGTTTTATATATCAATACTTGAGGGAACATATTTGTTCCATACTATGCCTAAGTTATTTGATATTCAGACATATAATGAGGTTCAGCTCAACTGCCTATGGTATAGGGTAATAATATCATTAAACTTCTTTTCTGGAGGTTAACAACTTAATTTTGCACAACAAAAATTAGAGAAAAATAAGGGCTGCAAGGACAGCCAACATTTTGGTCCTAGCCCTTCAAGGTCATTGAGGACTCAGGATATAGGAGAACCTGTACTGTAACATCATTTAACTCATTTTGTCTCAAATTTCCTGATCAAGGAGATTATGGGGCCAAGGAGGAAAGTGATCAATGATGTACAGTGTTCCTAAGGAGACTCACATTGAGAGAAAACATTATCAGGCTTTCACAGAGAGCAAATTGATCAAGCAATGACCATGACTCATTCACATGGCTGACACTGACTAAACATCTACATACTGTGGTACAAGATTTTACAGTAAATCCTGAGGGGATTTGACTAATCTTTTCAGATACAAAAGTTACACTTCTTGTTATATAGGTCTTGCTTTATCTTGGTCTTAACTATCCAACATAATAGTATTAAAAACGAGGTATAAAAAGTAAAGCCATATTAATATGTGGAGGTATAAAAGGATCAATTCAACAGCTTCTGACAGTTGCTTGGTTCACAGGTATCAACATATATAGTTAGTCAAGGTAAGAATCCTACCAATTAACTGCTAGTTTCAAAAACTTGCTGATATTTCTCACGATCATTGCCCTACCCATCTTGTACATACAAACGTATGACTTTGCCCCTGTTATGTTTCCCAGCTTTTACCCTCGCCCTCTCCTCATTGCCCAATCCTCAACTTCTCGCTTTCCTTTTAATTGTGTTATATCTTTCTATTTTTACTTGATCTTTTGAGTTCTTACACTAGGGAGACTATACAATATTTACACATGTGGGTCAGGTTTATTTTGCTTATAAGTATATCTTCAAGTGGCATCCACTTCAATATTAAGGCTTCCAGTTCATCATTCATTATAGCTGAGCAATACTCTATTGTATAAAAACATCACATCTTTTTCAACCATTCTTCATGTGATGGGCATCTTGGTTATTTCCAAGATTTGGCTAGCAAAAATTGTGCTGCTATAAACAGAGGTACACATATATCCCTATGATATGATGTTTTCAGTTCATCTGGGAAAATTCCCAGTAGTGGGATAGCTGGCTTGAACGGGATTTCCAGTCCTAGTTTTTTAAGGAGTCTCCACACTGATTTCCATAGTGGTTGCACCAGTCTACATTCCCACCAGTAGTGGAGGGTTCCCTTTTCTCCACATCCTCTCCAAGATTTGTTGTTTGTTAATTTCTTTATGATAGTCAATCTTTCTTGAGTGAGACGGTATCTCGGTGTTGTTTTAATTTGGATTTCACAGATGGCTAGTGATGTGGAGCATTTTTTCATATATTTATTTGCTTCTTTAATTTCATACTCTGAGAAGTGTGTGCTCATGTTGGTGTTTAATTTCATACTCTGAGAAGTGTGTGCTCATGTTGGATGTCCATTTCTGGACATTATTGGGTAGTTAAATTTAGGGGCCATAATGTTTTTTAATTCTTTATAAATTCTAGACAGCATACCTTTGTCTGAGTGCTTATTAGTTAAGATCTTTTCAAAATATGGGGGCTGTCTTTTCAGATTGTTGGTAATTTCTTTTGACATGCAAAAAATTCTCAATAAGAGCTGGTCCCAGTTGTTAATTCTTTCAAGTACTACCTGTGTGCTTTGAATTTTGTTCATGAAATCTTTGCCTACCCCTATGTCTTCAAGAGTTCCTCCTACTTTCTCTTCTAGAAGATTTAGTGTTTCTGTTTTAATGTTTAGATCTTTAATACATTTTGACTTTAGCTTAGTGCATGGTGATAGACCTGGGTCAAGTTTTAGTTTTTGGCATGTAGAGAACCAGTTGTTCCAGCACCATTGCTTAAATAAGCTTTCTTCCATGTTTGGCCCCTTTGTCAAAGATCAGATGACTGAGTGTGTTGATAGAGGCCTCTGCATCTTCTAATCTGATCCATTGATACTCAGGTCTATTTTGTTGCCAATACCATGCTGCTTTTATCACAATAGTTTTCTAATATAATTTCAAGTCAGGAATTGTAATGCATCCTTCCCTGCCTTTGTTGGCCAAGATTGCCTTTGCTATTTTGGTCTTTTCTGGTTCCAAATAAATTATAGAAATGATTTCTCTAGATCTGGGAGGTATGGTTTTTCATTTTAATTTATTTTTTATTTTATTAAAGTACAAGTATCAATCAGATAGTTTCAAGACACCTTAACAATACAGATTCGACAAATTAATACATTGCAAAATGTTTTCATAATGTTTTGGTATCGTACAAGGTGCATACATGATATTATATTTACAGATATTATTTTAGCAGATGTCTCTTATCAGTAAATTAAGAGTGTAGCTGCTTACTTATCTTATTTTTATACCTGAATTATATCAAAAATTCAATAATTATTTTCCTAGTGGATGACCATAGTGCTAGAAACCGACATAATATCCTGTCCAACCACCATTAGTGCAGATCTTGTCTCTCATAGAATTATGTAGAAGCACAGCATTATCTATCCCAACTGTACTGTGTATATACACACATCATGATTTTTTCTTTCTACACCCCTTCCTTTGTCTACACCTGTCAAAGGTGGGCACTCCATTGACATTCAACTAACTTAGGTGCTTGAACTTGACACCACAATCGAACACAGTCCAGAATTCCACAACAATAGTGAGTTATTCAAAGAAGTCGACCATAGCCATTTACAGCTCAGCTTAATATTATGGCCCTGCGATGTATACTTCATTTTTGTACTTTTCTGCTGGATGGTTAAGACCTAGATAGAGAAAGACTTATATACCAACACATGAAATTTATATTTCTTATGTGGTCAGTGAAGTCCTCTCAGGGTTTATCTTGTAGTCCTGTACATTATTCTGTAGATCCTTTGTCTGTGTCATCCATGTGGATGAGTCATGGCCAATGCTTGACCAGTTTGCTCTCTGTTAGAGCTTGAGAGAAAGTTTTCTCTTCATGTAACTCTCCCCAGGCACACTATAGAACTTCAATCTCTTTCCTCTGTGGCTCCATAATCTCCTTGTTCAGAAAATTTGGAGCTCACCTGAGTTTCATGATGTTGCAGTACAGGTTCTTCTATGTCCTGAGTCTTCGCTGACCTTGAAAGGCTAGTAACAAAATGTTGGCTGGCCTTGTGGCTCTTCTATTTCTCCAATTTTGATCTGTGAACTTAGGTTGTTAACCATCCAGAATATGCCATTCACTTTGCCTTATCGGACTCAATTGATTTTAGTTGTTGTATGTTTCCTTTTGTATTTTTGCTTTTTGCTTGTTATACTAGGGAGACTATACGATATTTACACATGTGTGTCTGGTTTATTTCACTTATGAGTATATGTTCAAGTGGCATCCACTTCAGTATAAATGCTTCAAGCTTATCATTCTTAATAGCTGAGTAATACTCCATTATATAGAAATACTACATCTTTTTCAACAATTTCTCATGTGATGGACATCTTGGTTGTTTCCAAAATTTTGCTATCACACATTGCACTGCTATAAACATAGGTACACATATATCTCTATGATACAATGTATCCAGATCCTTTGGGAAAATTCCCAGTAGGGGGATAGCCATCAGAATGGGATTTCTAGTCCTACTGTTTTGAGGAATCTCCACACTGAGCTCCACAATGGTTGTACCAGTCTACATTCCCACCAGCAGTGGAGAAGTGTTCCCTTTTCCCCACAACCTCTCCAACAGATGGTGTTGGTTGATTTCCTTATGTTAGCCATTCTTTCTGGAGTGAGATGGTATCTCAGTGTTGCTTTTATTTGCATTTTATGGATGACTGGTGATGTGGAGCATTTTTTCATATATTTATTTGCTTCTTTAATTTCGTCCTCTGAGAAGTGTGTATTCATCTCAGATGCCCATTTCTGAATTGGTTCTTTAAATTTGAGGGTCCTGTTAAATCTTCGTTCTTTATATATTCTAGACAGTAGTCCTCTGTCTGATTGCTTATTAGGATTTTTTCAAAATTTGTGGATTGTGTTTTCACTCTGTTGACAATTTCTTTTGACATGCAGAAGCTCCTTAAGAAGAGTTGATCCCAGTTATTGATCCTTTGAAGTGCTTCCCATAGGAATATATGTTTATTCATGAAATCTTTACCTACCCCCATGTCTTCAAGAGTTCTTTCTACTTTCTCTTCCAGGAGATTGAGTACTTCTGTTTTAATGTTTAGATCTTTAATCCATTTTGACTTTAACTTAGTACATGGCGATAGAGCTGGGTCAAGTTTTAGGTTTCAGCATGTAGAAAGCCATGTTTTCTTTTTCTTTTTCTTTTTTCTTTCTTTCTGTTTTTTTTTTTTTTTGACAGAACCAGGGATTGAACTCAGGTCTTTGAGCTTGTCAGGGAAGCACTTATTCCACTAAGCCATCTCCCATAAAAAGCCATGTTGTCCAGCACCATTTGTTAAAGAGACTCTTCCAGTGAGCTTGTGTGGCCCCTTTGTTGAAGATAAGATGGCTGAGTGTTTTCGAAGATGGGTCTAAATCTTCTAATCTATTCCACTGATCCTCAAGTCTATTTTGTTGCCAATACCATGTGGATTGTATCACAGTGGCTTTGTAGTATAATTTCAAGTCAGGAGTTGTGATGCCTCCTGCCTTGTCTTTATTGGCCAAGATTGCCTTTGCTATTCTAGGTCATTTTTGGTTCCAAATAAATTTTAGGATTGATTTC
>PVKA01011901.1:0-46742 GCA_004027165.1 Ctenomys sociabilis
ATACAAAAAAAAAAAAAAAAAAAAAGAGAATACAAAATAGTTATAAAAAAAAAAATAGAGACAATACAGAACTTAATAGGAATTGACAAGGGTTGCTGTATTGCATGCTGCCTTCAAATTAGTTATTCAGAGTACCAGATAAAAGCATGCAAAAATTGGTTTTAAAAAGTTTTCTTTCTTTTTTTTTTTTTTTTTGCGGAACCAGGGATTGAACTTGCGCTTGCCAGGGAAGTGGTTATTCTACTGAACCATCTCCCCTAAAAAGTTTTAAGAAATTAAAAAGGACAAGAAAAAACAAATTAAGCATCACCCACTCCACTCTGCGGTCCAGCAGGTATCAGCAGCAGGATTATCCAAGCTCAGCAATCTCTTTGTAGTGACAAAGTGCTGACAATACAGATGTGGGCATCAGTGGGGAAACTACTTTTCTGCCAATCATACGTGGTAAATTACAAAAATAACCTTTATACTCCAAAGGAACAGCACAGATGCACCACAACTCTCCCACTACTTCCCTGCAAGCACCCCTCGGCCTCCCTGGAAGCATCAGAAATGTACTTCATAAGAACAGCTTCACCTGCTCGGCATCACCAGCCCCTTTATCTTTTTTTTTTTTTTTTTTGGTACCAGGGATTGAACTCAGGACACTGCACTTACCAGGCAAGCTCTTATTCTACTAAGCTATCTCCCAACCGCTCCTTAATTTTTTCTTTGCTGTGAATTCTTTGTTTAAAAGGTCTTTGTTAGGGATGGGGAGCTACTCAGTGATAGAGGGCTTACCTAGCACGAATGAAGCCCTGGCATCGATCCTAGCATGGCAAAAAACAAAAATTGTCTTTGGCTCCCCAAGCACAGTGCATATCAGGGACTTGTCTTGCACTTCCTACCCTGAGCTCAGGCAACAGCTCACCTCGGTGGTCCCAGGAGACAGGCGGGGCTGCCCTGCTGAGTTCGAAGAACCCCAGTTATAGCAGCTCCTGTGTGTCCCTCAGGGTGGGAGAGGAGACCTGAGAGAAGGCACAGCTTCTACTGCACTCTTGGGCAATCCAAGCCTATGACTGCACTGGCTTGGGCAAAGGACAGCGGCAAAGGACAGCAGCAGTGGAAGGCAGTAAGAACAAAATGGAGAAGTAAATATAATCAATCAGTAGGTATATCCCACTATCTGGCACCACCTCCAACTCGACACTCCCAGCTGCCTCATCACGCTCAGCCCAAGGGCAGTCCTGCTGGCTCCATCCATCACATGCAACTGCAGCTCTACACTACTAAGAGAGACACGAAGGGTTCCTTCTCTGGTTAATATTTTAGCAAGGGGATCCAAGTCTCCATCACCAAATATGGAACACCTAGGTGTGGTGATATAATCCTAGTACTCAAGAGAAGGATCACTGCAAATTTGAGGCCAGCCTAGGCCACATGGTGAGGTCAAAGGCCGCCTGGACTACATAGTGAGTTCTGGCCTCAAAAAACAAAAGCTGGTTGTGAAAGTAAATGACACAACTGACAGGAGAGCCCTTTGGTTACCATGAAACCCAACATTTCCCCACTGGAAGACCTGAAGCCTAGCAGAACCCTCACCAAGCAAGATGATTCTCAAGCTTGTAGGGAGAAAAATGCCTGCCTTTAAGCACCTGACCTTTGCACAGGTTCCTCTCGGTGCCTGAGTTCAGTTCCAGTCCCTATGTGGTTTGGTGAAATTCTCCTCACCCTTTGGATCTCCTCTGCCGTACTACACCCCATGCCAGGTCGGGTGTCCGCTGGGCTCCCCCATCCCAACTCAGTCTACCTAGGCTGTCACTTGGGGGGACGAGTCTGTGTCCACTGTACTGCCTGGGACAGGCTCAGACCCTGCTGCTCACAAGCACTGTCTGCACAGGGTGTGGCACAGAAGACGTGCTCCTAAAACACAAGCCTAAAGAAGTCATGGGTGGATGAGTGGCAGCGCCCTCACACAACTCATAGGAAGTTTATGCCCCCACAGGCAAGTGGATCATCTTTTTTTTTGGATCACCTTTTTTTTTTTTTTTTTTCGTGAAACTGGGGATTGAACGGAGGACCTTGCGCTTGTCAGGGAAGCACTTATTCTACTGAGCCATCTCTCTGGCCCTTGGATCATCTTTTTAACATAGCTTATGTCTCGAACATTTTACTGTGGACTGCAGACCAAGCTTGGGCGGCTCCCCTCCAAGCAGCTTCCTGACTCGGTGGTGGTCGGGTCCTCTGAACTTGCGCTCCCACCGGCCTGACCGCTCCGGGTTGACGCTGCTGAGCCAGGAGTATATCCCCTAGAACCTATCGGACATCTCACAATCTGTCTAATGGACGGTGTATGAATGTCCACTCTGATTTGTAGTCCCCTTCTGCCAGATTCCAAGTAGCGCCCTCAAACCACAGACTTCACCCATCATTTCGCTACAATCTAGAACTAATGCCCTGAGTCAGGCCAAGGCGCACTGACATTCGAAACGGATGATATACAAACGCCATCCACTTCCCAAGGCAGCAGGGAAACTGAAAAACCGAGTGGGATTCTGAGAGAAACCGCCCGAAAAAGGCTAGGCAAAGGGTCCCAGTTCGGTTACTCTTCCGTCAGCCCCTAGCTCCTCCCAGTCCCGGAAAGCCCCGCCTAAATTGACCTTTACTCAGATTATTGGTTTGCTGGGGTGTCAGTCTCCACAAATTCTTTTTTTCCATTGGCTGGTATTCCAAACTCGCGCAGCGACACCCTGCCCCGCCCCTTAACCTACGCCCGTTCGTACTAAGGGGTTACCCGTATGACCCTCTTCCAGCGCCTCTCCCTATTGGTTGGAGGATTTTGCCGGTTCGCGCTATGATTGGCCGTGGACAGATGTCCATCCCCTGAGCAACCAATTGAGAGAGGTCTAAGACTGGAAAGGTTGGAGGGACGTGGGGTCAGACTCACGCTGTGCCGGCGGAAGGCAGATATAAGTCTTGAAAAACTCGCTTCGGCGGGCAGCCTCTTTAATGCGGTTGGCAAGCGGTTTGCTGACCTGCCGGATGCCCAGGTATAGCAGCTTCGCCATAGGGAACGCGCCCACTACCATCTTGGCGGTCGCACGGGGCACGCGCAACCTTGCTGACTGGGCGGGGCGCTTCCTACCTCCCTACTTCTCCCCCGCCTTCTCTGGCCGTGCGTGCTTGCGTACGTGCGTACGCGCGTACGCACGCTAGGGGATGAACAGCAGAGGCACTTGATGTCACCGCGTCAAGGCTGAAGTTCCGACGTCCGTTCGATGAATATGCAAATATACAGCGGAAGTAAAGCAGTCGGGGGCGGTGCCGTTAAACGGCTGCGCCAGAGAGCGTAGAGTCCCAATCCTGCGACGGTGATGTCATCGCGCTCCAGCGTGATGTCACATACTGAGTTGGCATCCTCGCCCAAAGGAGGCACTTAATTATCCAAATTAGGGCTAATGAGTCACAAATACACTTTTCCCTGCCATTTGGGCTCTCTCCCTTGGAGTAAGAGAGGAAGTTGATTGTGTTATCATCCAGATCTGGATTGCACTTCCATATTTACTCGCTGTGCGCTATTGGACAAGTAGTTAATCTCTATGGACATCAGTATTACTGTTCTACAAAATGAGTCCCAGGGTAGCATTTACTGGAGAACCCAGCCTATAATCCCAGCACTCGGGGGAGGTTGAAGCAAGAGGATCGCCCTATTTTCGAGGCCCACCCCACCTGAATTGCCTCCGAGACACTGTTGCAAAAACAAAACAAACAACAACAAAAAAAAAACCCCACTTACTGGTTGTGGAAGCTTGTATGCCACGACCTCAGAAGCAGCCAGCTAACCCAGCCCTTTCCCAGCTACCAGACTGCGGCCCAGATAGAGGCAGGGGTGGGAGGGTTTCCCAGCTGCAGATGTTGAGAGCCCCGTGTGCTGGCTAATAAAACCCGTTCTCAAGCAGCCCACTTCCTCCTCTGGGGTTAAGGGTCCCCAGGGAGCTGGCTTAGGGAGGAGTTTTAAGGACAAGCCCTAGACTGTCCTCCCTGCCCAGCAGGGAGCAAAATCATATAAACAAGGTTGAGAGAAATTACTGGTTGATGGAGAGCTGGTGGGTAGTGGAGACTGAAGAAGAGGTGAGGGTTGGAGAATTGGGGTGTAGGAAACAAAAGTCAAGACACAGGGCTGGGGGACCTGGGCTTTCTCTCCTGAGAGTCCTTGCCAAGACCCCAGCAAGAAGGGGACTGTGTTTCTTCATCTGCAAAGATAGATGGTGGAGGGGACCTGGGTGAAGTGCCACACATCTGTGAACCCAGCATCCTGGAAGGCTGAGGCAGGACGATCTACACTGAAAGCCCAGCTTGGGCAACTTATTAAGATCCTGTCTCAAAAAAAACAATAAACAGCTGGGTTGTACAGTGGGAAGGCCTTGGGTTTATCCCCAGTACAGAATAAATAGATAAGTAAATAAATAATGGTGCATGTGAAGCCAGATACTTTTGTTTTTGTCAGGCAGAACCAGGGATTGAACTCAGGCCCTTAGGGAAGGGCAGCAGATTGAACTCAAGCCCTCACACTTGCCAGGGAAGCACTTATCCCACTGAACCATCTCTCCAACCCCAGGGTTGGAATTTGTGGAGACTGACACCCAGCCTTAACTCACTAAGAATTTCAAGAGTCCATATAACAAGGCTTCCCAGAGCCAGCACACACCTGTAATCCAGCACTCGGGAGACTGAGGCAAGAAGATTGCTGAGAGTTGGAGGTCAGCCTGGGCTATAAAGTGAATTCAAGTCCAGCCTGAGCTCCATAGCAAGATACTGTCTCAAACACACACACATGCACACCAAAGGGGGGAAGAAAGGCTTCCTGGGCTCCCTCATGGATGGAAGGTGTGAACAAGTCCAAGTCCCGGGCCCCTTAAGGTCTGTCACACCCCTGAGACCAGCCCTCTTCCCATGGGCCAGACTGGGACCAGAGGGTAGAAGGGATTTGCTTATAGTTCCATTGGTAGAGCCATAGCTGGGTTTCTTCAGTTCCAGCCCAAGTTATTCAGATCCCTGGGTGGGTTAGCATGGGGCTCAAGGACCTACTAGGGACTGAGGACCAGGCCTAATGGGTTTAGGGAACTTCCAAATGTGCACTTTTTTTCCCTACATAATTCACAATGGCTGGGGAGATGGCTCAGTAGAGTAAGTGCTTTCCTGGCAAGTGCAAGGACCTGAGTTCAATCCCCAGTTCTGAAAAAAAAAAAATTCGCTTTTTCTTTTTTATGTATTTAGTCCAGAGTCTTCAGTGTCTCACTACACAGGTCAGACTCCAGTAATCCTCCTGTTTTCAGCCTCCCAAGCGCAGGGATTACAGGCACGGACCACCATGCCCCGTCTCAATCGCCCTCTCAGTGAACCCTGGGGGCAGGGCCAGCATGGCACACTGGGGATCTAACAGGTCCCTTTGTCTGCCTAAGCAGGTGCTTTAATCCGCTGAGCTGTCTGGCTGGCCTTTCTTTTTCTTTTTTATGGCTGTTTCTGAAGCTCTTACAACAGTAGCTCTCACAACACTCACACGGTAGGTGCTCAATAAATGTTTATTGAATGAACAAGGAGCATTTAGTGGGGGGGTGGGAAGACGGAGCCACCTCCCAGATCCTAGGCCTCCTGCTTCTGTCCCCCCCCAATTCCAAGCCTCACCCAGCAGCACCTCCGGGCTCTGGCCCTCACACCCTCCTCCACAAAGTCATTTTGCTCAGGAAGTGATTGTTCTCCCATTCCTCTAGTCCCATCTCTGCCTTTCTTGGAGAAGCATTTCCAGGAAGCACTTGGGGGAAGCCTGAAGGGCAGTGGTGTGGTGGGAGGATCTCTGCATCTCAGGAGCTTTTGTTCACCCCTGCTCTGGGAGGGCTGAGACCTGGCAGAGCGGGCGGGCGCTTCCTCCTGCTCCCCAGCCCTGCTGACCCCTGAGGCCTTGGCCACCCTCGGGCGTGGGAACAGATGCTGGGGAGGGGGGCAAGCCCAGGAGGGCCCGGCACTGACTCACCAGCTCTGAACCCTTGGACCCCTCGCACAGCCTCTCTGATGTCATTGTCTATGGTGGCTAAGATCATTCCCGGAACAGGCAAGGGGCTTGTGGGACACAATCCCCCAGACTGCTTCCATCAACATGATCTTGCAGAATAAACCCAAGCATTGACCATTGCCCTGCCTGGTCCTCCATTTCTCCAGCACCAGCATATCTGGCCTAAATTCCTCCCATCACCTCCTCACTGAACCCCCAGCATCGGCCTTTACCCCCTGCGTCCTGTTTTCACTCAGCAGGCCAGCAGGATCCCATTAACACAGAAGTCAGATCACTTCAGAACACTGCCCGGAGCCTCCCTGTGGCTCCTATTTATCCTCACCAAGACAAGCAGCCCCACACCATCTGCCTGCAGTGGCTGAACGGTCCCTGTCCCATTCCTCTTGCCCTCCTGACCTCTGCTCCAGTCAAGCTGCTGCACCACTGGTCCCTCAACACTTGCAGTGGCCCCAGGGCCTTTGCACTTGCGCTCTTGCTGCCTGGAGCATTCTTCCCACAGTGGCCTCAGGGCTGACCACCTTGCCTTTTCAGGTCCTTGCTCTAAGCCCTGCAATGAGCCCTCCTCCACCCTCCTCATCAGATTAGACCCTGAGGTCACACTCTGTCCCCTCAACTGGCTCTATATTTTCCACTTCTATTTACCAATTCCAGATGTTTTATTGCTATTGTTTTGGGGGACAGAGCTTTGCTCTATAGCTCAGGCTGCCCTGAAACTTGCAATCTTCTGGCCTCAGCCTCTCAAACAGCTGAGACTACAAGTCCATACCACCACGCCCAGCTCCTATTTAGTTGGTCACTTGTTTTTCCTGACCCCCCCCCCATGAGAGCAGGACCAGGGCTTTCATGTTCATTGCTATATCCTGAGCTCCTGTCGACATAGGCTGGCCATAAATCTCAAATGAATGAATATTCTTCCTCTTGTCCTGAGCCTCCTCCAGGAAGTCTGCTCTGGTTGCATCTTCCTTGGTTTCTGACGTTCTCCCTCCTCCTCCTCTTCCTCCTCTTCAGTTCCTACTTACAGGACATGGCTGCTGTAGAATCCCAGAATTTGTCTGTCACCCTCTCCCTCACAGGGCCAAGGGCATCCCAAGCAGAAACATAATGACCACACTCAGTGATTTTTCCCTCCTGTGCTGGTGTCATAGCTCCTACTCCCCTGTTGGAAACAATCCTTCCTTTCTTTCTTTCTTTTTTTTTTTTTTTTTTTTTTTTGTGGTACTGGGAATCAAACTCAGGGCCTTACACTTGCTAGGCAGGAACATACGCCACTGAACTATCCCTTCCACCCAGAGTCCTTTTTTGCTGTCTTTACCTTCTGGAAACCAAATCTTTGACTTCATGAGCTTTTTCTATCCTCCAGGAAGCCCTCTGCGACCCAGAGCAGCAACAGAGCCTGGGACTCCATGAGTACAGTGCACCGCCCAGCTTATGGCTGGGAAAGGTGAAACTGAACTGTTGGGGGGTCACAAGGAGGAGGTGGATGATGTCAGCCTTATGCTTGTCCTATTACATCAGACCTGGTCTGCTCGCATACAGTTTGCATACAGCAGGCCTGGGGAAGAGGCCACAGCAGAGGTGTGAGCCTGGGGTCACTGTGCAGGCAGCAGCACCTTGAGTGGTACCTGGTCCCCCTGGGAGGGGGCTGCTGCCATCCAGCTGCCCGCTGCAGCCTTGGCCACACTGCTTTTCTTTGAAGTAAGCGGGGTCTCCAGAGTGAGGGATGCGTTGGCCATTTCCTGGGGCTTGTCGCTGGCCAAGAAGCGGAGTAGGTTGTGCAAGGCCTTGGCCACATCACTGCGGGCGCCCTCGTTGACCAGGCAATAGAGGATGGGGTCGGCAACGCAGTTGAGGCTGGTGAAGGCCAGTGAGCTGTGGTAGGCAGAGAAGACACGCTCCTCGAAGCCACAGTCCCAGGGGCGGCCCAGGTACACAGCGCTGCGTGACAACAGCAGCACGTGGTAGGGCGCAAAGCAGACCAGCACGATGGCGATGAGGCTGAGCGCCAGCCGCTTGATCTTGGCCTTCTCCTGGCGCTCGGTGGACACACTGCCCCGCACCGCCCGCAGGATGCCACGGTAGCACAGCAGCATGAGCGCCCAGGGAAAGAGGAAGCCCACGAAGACACGGTAGAGATTCATCCAGGCCACCCAGCCCTCCATGGGGAACTTCTCGAAGCAGAAGGTATGGTTGTAGCGGTCCCGAAAGAGCTCGTCATGGAACAGGGGCGCCGAGTTGGCGCCCAGCTCAGTGGCCCAGACCACAGAGCTCACGGCCACAGCTGTCTTGACACGGCGTAGGCGGGCAAAGCGCAGTGGATGGGCCACGGCCAGGTAGCGGTCCACAGAGATGCAGCACAGGAAAGCAATACTGATGTAGATGTTGGTGTAGAAGATGAAGCCGAAGAGCTTGCATGAGCCTGGCCCGTGGATCCAGTTGTCGTGGTGCAGGAAGTAGTCGACCCAGAGTGGCAGCGTGCAGATGTACAGCAGGTCGGCCACGCTCAGGTTCATAAGGTAGACGCCCAGCTCATTGCGCTGCCGCACCTGGCGGTAGGCAGCCCACAGGGCCAGGCAGTTGGTGGGCAGCCCCACGCCGATAACAAAGATATAGAGCGAGGGTGGGAAGAGGTGGTCCATGCGTGAGTCCACGTGACAGCCCTCCAGTGAGCTGTTGCCCATCCTGGAAGCTGTGGCTTCCCAGGCCCTTCCCCTGCGTGGGGGCTGCCGGGCTGTGGGGGGCAGGAGGCCATCGGGCCCCCAGGCCCCCTCCTTGGAGGCTCAGGGGAACATGACAGCCCGAGGAAGAGAGGAGATCAAAGTGAACCCCTGGGCAGGCTCAGCAGGGAAAGGGGAGGCTGGAGAAGAAAAGAAGAGGAGAGGGAAAGGGCTTGGGAATGGTGGATTAAAGGAATGTCAGGGAGGAGTTTGCAGGACTGAGCCGGACATGAGGAAGAGTAGATGTGCAGCCCATTGCTAGGGAGGCTGAGGCAGGAGGACCCCCAAATTCAAGCCCAGCCTGGGCAATTGAGCTAGATCCTGTTTCGAAAGTTAAAAAAGATAGCATCAAAAGGGCTAGGGATATTCAGTGGAAAGACTCTGGGTTCACTCCCTATTGATGGGGGGGGGGAGGATGGGGTAGTAGAAAAATGGGGCAAGGGAGAGCTAATGGAGGGGATAGAGGTATCGGCAGGCAGTGGTAAGGGTGGGAAGTATATACAGCACCCAGGAAGTAAGTGTGGCCATGCTGAAGTACAGACTGCTGGGGTGGAATGTTCTAGAAGACAGGAAATCCACAGGAAGGCATTGAGGCAGCCTGGGAGTGTTGGGGAGACTGGCAACACAGGCAGGAGTGCTGGATCGTCCCAGGGCCCCAGCAGGAAATAAGGAAACGCGTAAGATGGTGGTGAGTAGGCCTCAGGGTTGTCCTGTGGATGGAGGGAGGGCAGGGGACCGCAGTGAGGGCTGCTGGGAAACAGGAAGGAGATGACCAAGGCCTGGATCACAGGAGGCGGAGGAGGAGGAGATGGGCGGGGCTCTGCTTCGGTCCTGGTGGGCTCCCAGGGGTTGGGATGAGGTGGTCCCAGCTCACAACCTCAAACAGCTGACCTCACAGGGCCTGTGGGAAGAGAGGACAGTGCTAAGAAGCCACTCACTCCACTCCTCCCCAGTGCTGCCTGCTTGAAGGCCAGGTACCCTTATTTCCAACTGTGTGCTACAAGCCAGGTGTGGTAGTGCATGTCTGTAATCCCAGAACTCTGAAGGCTGAAGCAGAAGGATCATCCTGGTTTCAAGGCCAGCCTGGACTACACAGGGAGACTCTGCCTCAAAACACCAAAACAAAACTAAGTCCATGCTGCAAAAAAAAGATCTTAGAACTTTCTTGCAGGGACAATAAACCTGGCCCGAGTTCCATATCATGTGCTGGGCCCCAGGGAACTAATCTAACTTCATCTCTTCATAGGTTGGGGGAGGAGCCCACAGAGGCTGAGTCACCATTTCAGGATCATTGCACGGAAGCCATAGAACCCAGGGTGGGGGGCGGGGGAGACAGCTCAGTAGAACAAAGCTCTTGCCTGGCAAGTGCAAGGACACTGGCCCCTGGCCCCTACCAGACTACCACATCCTTTTTTTTTTTTTTTTTTTTTGTGGTACTGGGGGATTGAACTCAGGACCTTGAGCTTGCCAGGCAAGCTCCTATTCTATTGAGCTAACTCCCCAACCCCTACCACATTCTTTTTGTTCATTTGTTTTGAGACAAAGAGTCTTGCTATGTAACAGTCCAGTATTAGCTCACTATGTATCCAGGTGAACCTGGAACTCATGATCTTCCTGATTTAGTCTCCTGAGTGCTACATCTCAGACATATGCCACCATATCTGAGTCTTTGCTCCTGGTGCAAATGTTTTTTTGTTTGTTTTTCTCTTTTTGAGACAGGATATCCCTATGTAGTTCAGGCTGACTTTGGGCTCAGTAACCCGTGCTGGTCTCAAACTCACAATGATCCTCCTGCCTCAGCCTCCCAAGTGCTGAGATGACAGTGGTGTGCCACCATGCCCACTGGTTTGAACTCAGGCCCTTGCGCCGGCCAGGCAAGCGCTTATTCTCCTGAACCATCTCCCCAGCCCCCCACCCTGGGGGTGTCTCCCTATGTAGTCCAGGCTGGCCTTGAACTCACTATGTATCCCAGACTGGCTTCAACTGTACAGGATCTTCTTGCCTCAGTCTCTCAAATGTTCTAATTATAGGTGTGTAGCACCAGGTATAACTCTTTTTTAAAAAAATATATTTTCAATTGACATAGTAAGTGTACATATTTATGGGGTAAAACCATCAGGACACCTCAGTGCTCTGCCACTGAGCTACATCCTCAGCTCCTCGCAGCCACAGTTTATTGAGGCCTGCTACATAGCAGACACTGTTCCAAGCTCTTTTCTGGGTATTCTTTTTTTGTGTGTGGAACCGGGGATTGAACTCAGGCCCTTGCACTTTTCTTCCTACTTGACACACTACAGCACAGAAGCATCTCCTGTTGTCTGAGATTCCAAGGACAGGAGAGAGAATCCCTGCTCTTGGCTCTTTTTTCAGGGTGTCTTCAGTTTACAGAACAGCTGAACAGATAGGGCCCCGGGGCAGGGTGTAATGGAGCACACTCCAGCACTGGGGAGGCTGAGGCAGGAGGAACATCATGAGTTTGAGGCCAGGGTGGGCTACATAGTGAGATCCTGTCTCAGAAAGAAGAGAAGAGAAAGAGAGAGGGTGGGGGGAGGAAAGACCAAAGGGCCCTGGGAGCCGTGGGGGGTGAGGCACACCTCTAATCCAGCACTCTGAGAGGCTGAGGCAGGAGGCTTGCAACTCCTGGTCAATTTAGCGGGACCCTGTCTCAAAAAAACAAAACAAAACAAAAGAGCAGGATGTGGTGGCATGCACCTGTGATCCCCACACTCAGGAGTCTGAGACAGAAGGATACCTGTGAGTCTGAGACCAGCCTGGGCTTCATAGTGAGTTCAGAGGCAGCCTGAGTTTTATAGTAAGGCCCTGTGTCACACACACACACACACACACACACACACACACACACACACACACATACACACACGGAGATGGGGAGAAGGGAAGGAAGGTGGGAGGGACTGGAGATATAGTTATGTGAAGGCCCTAGGTTCAATCCTCAGTACCAAAAAAGAAAAGGGGGGGGGGAAAGACCTTGGGCTGAGAGTAAGGACCCAGAACCAACTATGGCTGCAGGATCTGAGGGACGGGAGGGGGAGGAGAAGCTGCTGGGCTCCACCAAGGCGAAGCTGGAATCCCGAGATCCCTGCGTCCATCTGCTGGGCTCAGGCCCTGACTCCCTTCTGCTCGCCTCCCACCTGGCAGCAGCAGTGGAAAGATCTTCCTAACACGGAAATCAGCTCCTGGTGCTTCTCAGCATAAAGCCCTCCAAGGGCTGCCAGCTGGAATGCAACAAAATCCAAGCCTCTAGCCAGGCAGGGTGGTACAAGCCTGTAATCTCAGCTACTCAGGAGGCTGAGACAGGAAGAGACCCAATTCAAGGCTAGTCTGAACAGTTTAGCAAAATAATAAAAACAGCTGGCCTGCGGAGATAGAGCAGCTGTGTAAGCGCGACTGCCTGGCAAGCTGGCAACAGCAAGGACCCTGGTTCCATCCTAGGATACCATGCAGGCCCTGCCCCCCACCCCCACCCCAAGCTGGCCACCAAGACCCCACATGGTGGCACATACCTGTAATCCCAGTGCTGGGGAGGCTGAGACAGAAGGATCACTACGAGTCTGAGACCAGCCTGAATTACATAATGAGCTCAAGGCCAGTCTGAGGTGCATAATGAGACCCTATAAGAAAGAAAGAAAGAAAGAAAGAAAGAAAGAAAGAAAGAAAGAAAGAAAGAAAGAAAGAAAGAAAGAAAGAAGGAAAGAAGGAAAGAAGGAAAGAAGGAAAGAAGGAAAGAAGGAAAGAAAGAAAGAAGGAAAGAAGGAAAGAAAGGAAGAAAGAAAAAGGGGGGGAGGGAAAAAGAGATATAAAGACTGATGGATCCCCACGCCGAGTCCTGGGCAACAAGGTTCTGCCTATTGGCCTGGGCAGCCCAGCACCCCCTTTTCTCCCATCCGCACCCACAAGTAGTGTCCAAGCCAGTGATTCCTCCCAGCCTGAAAACTTCTGCTTACTCTCCTGTGCCTGGCCCACACTTGTTTTGCCTTGAACTCACTGAGATTCTCCTACCTCAGCCTCCTGAGGAGAGCACCACCATGCCCAGCTCTTCCCACACCTCTTTAGCTGCCTCAAGGAGCCTTTCTCCACCACGGCCCCAACACCCCCAGCACCTAGATCTTTTTTTTATCTGAATGAGTGAATGTTTCAGGAGAGTGGAAACCTTGTATGTCAATTGCCTGTCCCATGTCCAGCTGCCAAGACAGGACCGGCCCAGCATACAGTTGGTGCTCAATAAGTGAGCATGCCCAGAAGCTTTTTTTTTTTTTCTCTTATTGATACAGGGCCTGTATCAATATGCAGCTCCAGCTGGCCTTGGGCTCACTATGTAGCCCAGGCTGGTCTCGAACTCGCAGTGATCCCTCCTGCCTCACCCTCCCCAGAGCTGGGATTGCAGGCACACACCACCACTCCTGGTGAAGCTGTGAGAAGGAGCCCACCCCATCCCTTTGGCTAGCGCCCCTCCCCTCCCCTCCCCTGGGCAGCTGCACCCAGGGTTCAGAAAAGTGGCAGCGGAATGGAAAGGGCAGGATCTATCCGCTCCCTGGCAGACTTGGAAAGGTCAGAGCTGAGCCCCCTGCCGGCCCTCAGGCTGCTGTGGGCAGCCCCACCCAGAGGCTTGGGTTTCACTGGGGAGTGAGGCTTGGTCTGTGAAACCTTCGCTGTTCCATCTCTCTCCCCTCCCCCTGCACTCCTCTCTCTGACCCTCCATCTCTCCCTTTTTTCCTCCTGTGACATTGAGGGAATCACTTCTCCTTCAGGAGCCTCAGTTTCACTTAATTGGTGAAGCAAGCACACAGCCAGGCAAAGTAGCACACGCCTATAATCCCAGCACTTGGGAGGCTGAGGCAGGAGGATCTCCAGGACTTCAAGGCTAGCCTGGGCTACAAAGCAAGACCCTGTCTCAGAGGGGTGTGTGTGTGTGTTGATACAGGTGGGGGGCACAATCTTTTTCTTTTGTGCATCTGTGGTACTCTACTGAGGACTGAACCATTTGCACTGAGCTCCACACCCAGCCTCCTGCCCTGTTTAACTTTTTGGCCAGCTCAGCCAGCCCTGAGGGCTGGGCTGGCCAGGCATGTGGTGCCAGGGATAGAATCATGGTCCCCTGTGCCTGCCTAAGCTTGCCTAAACAGGTGCTTTAGACCACTGAGCTATCTCAGTGCCCCTGCCCCCTTAACTTTTGAGGCTAGGTGTTTCAATATTGCTTAACTGCCCAGGCTGGGCTCAAATTGGGATCCTCCAGCCTCAGCCTCCCTGGTAGCTATATCACAGGAGTGCACCACCCTGCCTGGTGGGTGGGGAGGGACAACCTTTCTACTGATTGCTCACTTGGCAATCCTTGGTAGAATGAGATGCTGATGTTAGCCAGGTATGGTGGCACATGCCTGTAATCCCAGCACTCGGGAGGCTGAGGCAGGAGGATTGTTGTGAGTTCGAGACCAGCCTAAACTACAAAGTGAGATTAAGGCCAGCCTGAACTGCATAGTGAGACCCTGTCTCAAAAAGACAAAAAAAAAAAAAAAAAAAAAAAAAAAAAAAAAAAAAAAGAATGAGATGCTGATGTTATATCTAAAGCATACAGTCCAGGAGCAGTTACTACTCCCTGGGCCCTGGAGAGCAGAGGTGAAGTGCATCAACTCTCTGGAGCCCACAAGGGTGGGAAGTCCCCTTGCCACACCTTCTCCCACTGACGCAGGCCCTCTGAGGCCCACGCAAGCGGGCACACAGACCAGAGACGTGGCTCTAGCAGCAGCGGAAATGCATTTCCCATTGCTAATTTCCTCCCTAGGCCACCAGCCTGGCACCGGCCCCCCCTCCCCAGTGCACCTGTGTCTGAGGGTGCTGGGATGGGGGAGGGTGCACCAAAGAGATAACCCCTGAAGCCTCCCACCACGTACCCCAAAGTCAGCACAAAACATCACCCCACAGAGTCCCACAAGGCCACAGCCTCTAGGGGACAACAGGGCTGCAGCCTATTCCTGGGACAGACAGATGGGCCAACAGAGGCCCAGAGAGTCAGGCAGCTGTCTAGGTCAAATGCTGGGACAGGGACAGGCAACCTCCTGTTGCTCTTCCCTGAAGAGTGGTCCCTTCCCTGAAGGTCCCCTCCACTTCCTGCAAACCGCCCCTCCCCCCGGGTCCTTTTCACTAGGCTTTCTTGGGGGCACTCCCAGGCCTTTTGAAAAATCGGGAGACAGAGGCTTTCTCAAAAAAGCAAGTGGCCCTGAGTCACCTGCCCAGGGGTTGGGGTCCTCCCTTGGTATCTACGTTACCTCTCCTCCTCAGGCATTATTGAAGAGGTAAACTCCCAAATCTCAAAGCCCACAAGCAGCTTCCTTAACTCACAGGGACCCGACAACTTGGATCCCTGCTGTCTTCTTCCAGAGAAGCAGAATTGTGGAGTAGGGGGACATGCTGTTCGACCCCCATCATCTCCCTGTGGGCTACCTCTGTCCCTAAGCCAGGCAGGCAAGGACTTGGAGGTTAAACCCCCACAGGGGGTTGAGAGGATGAAAGGAAAAAACAAGGCAGCTCCGGTATCCCCATCACCCTCGGGCTCCCTCACCAGCCCTGCCCTGAGCCATCCACCGGGCTGGTGCCCCCCTGTCCCCTCTCCGTGGGCTCTGGCTTCCTCCTCCCCCAGCGGCCCCGGGGGACTGGCCAGCTCCGGTCTGCTCATTAGGGGACGAAATGTGATCACCGCGTCTCGCTCCCCACCTGGTGCCCTGGCGGCCGGCGGAAACGAGGGGGCAGCTGGGCCACCGTGACCAGCCCTGCTGGGCCTCAGTTTCCCCGTTTCCATCAGGGGGGTCTCTCTTCCTGCTCCCTACACTCATACCCGCGCCAGGGATGCTGGAGTCTTCAGATGTGCTCCCCTGCCCATGTTCTAGATTCCAGCGCTTCTGGAACCCTGGGATCTCGGCTCTGTTCCCTGTCCTGACACCCGAGGGCTCCAAGCCTCGCTGCGCTGTTATTATTACCCCGCAGCTCTGTGCGCGCCCTTCTAGGTTTCCAATAGCCCAGAGTCTCACATTCCAAGATTCTGAAGTTCTATTGTTAGAACGCTGATTTAAAAAAAAAAAAAAAATTCTACGACTTTCATAATCTATTATTAAACCCTCAGTGATTTTTATCTGTGCCCAACAAACATGAATACATATTTCCCTTTTCTTCTTCTTTTTACAGAAATAGGAACATCCTCTGAATAGGTGAGCCCCACTTCCTCTTCTTTCCCTGGTCTGCTCTGGACTCTTATTACAGCGGCCTGAATGCCAGCGTCCGGCATTCTGAGACAGCACGGACTCGTGAAGAGGGTGCTGGGGAGTGTGTGTGTGTGGGGCGCGGGCCACCTCTACCTGATCCCCTAAATTCTTTCCCCATGGGGGACCCCGAGCCCAAGTTGCCGCCCACCCCTTGCTCAGCGGTCTCTGCTCACTCCTGCTGAGTTATTATTTGTCTAGACACAAACCAAATTACAGGCCCGGTCCAGAGGGCGCAGTGGGCTTCCGAGGGTCAGGAGGGGGCGCCGTTCACGCGGCTCCCCTGCTCTCTCCCCCCTCGATCTCCACCCCTTTCCTTCTCCCTCCCCACCAGCGGGGTGTCAGGAACACGTTCTCTTCTCGGCTCCCAAAACCCTCCCTCTGGCCTCTGGCCATCCACTCTCGTCCTGGCATTCCCTTTCTGCTTGCCTGGAAGACCTTAGACCTCCTTCCGCACATTATATTAATCCGACTTAGTGACGACCAAAGAAGCCAGGTCTTAAGTTTTGGTTGAATCAGTTGATAGGGACCCCACTCCCGGCCTAGCATTGAATCACCTTGGAACTTTTATTCCCTGGCCTCAGTTTCCCCACTTGTCCAGAGGTGAAGGGGCTTGGCCTAGATGACTGTGCAAGCCATGTGGCACCCTCAGTGTGACCACTGTAGACTGCCAAGATTTCAGCACTAATCTGCTCCAAGGATTGAGGAGCCTGAGAACAGGGTGGCGGGGCCAGGGATCCTCCAGAGCACAGCCTTTCACATTTATTAATCCCACCGCACCCTTCACTGCACACCCGAAATGGGGCTGTAGGTGTGGGACCCGGAGCTCAACGCCTGCTGGGCATGTGAGCGGCCCCCTGACCACAAGGGTTCTTGATGCTATGATTTCCACAGATGGGGGAGCCTCCAGCCATCTTTCTATCGCTCTCCTAGAAAGGGGAGACCTTCCTCCTCACTCCAAACCTGGAAGTCAGGTCCATCCACATGGAGCAAGCAGGGCCCGGGCTCTTGGGGGCTCCTGGAGGAGGGGGTTGATGGGGGACCTTAGAGGTGTCCCCATTCTCTCTGTGCCCCCAAACAAGGCCCGGTGGGTATCCAGCGGGAGTGCATACAAGTGCTTGCACACACCTGGACACCTACACTTCCCAAATTCTACAGCTGCCCCCCTAGCTCCGGGTTTGGGTGGGTGGGTGGTTCCTCGGGTTCAAGGGGGAACAGATGGGGGAAGGGAGGAAGGAGTTAAGAGGGACACAGCCCAACCCTGGGAGGGAGGAAGTGGGGGAGGAAGTCCGCCCCCAGCCAGGAATTCCTGAGTGGGTGCGACCTCAGGAGCCTGGGGTGACTGCGAAGGGGCCCTGGGGTCACCAGTGCCACTTAGGATCACAGTCCCACCGCCCCTTCCCGAGTCACAGTAAGCCCCCCAGCCCTGAGAGAAGTTCTCGGTGTGCTGCTGTCAGGGTTGCTAGGAGGTAACGATGGGGTGGAGGCGCCCCAACAGGGTGTACCAGACACAGGGACAGACGGAGCACTAGACAGAGACCCAGACGGGAGGGGAAAGGCAGGGATGCTCTGATCCTAGGAGACAGGCACGGAGACCGAGGACGGAGGGAGGCAGAGGCGGGATGGGTACAGAGAGGCGGGAGGTGCACACGCCCAGAGACGCCCGGGGAGAGACGCTCCGGGAGCAGGGACCCCAGTGGTTCCCGAGACCTCTCAGCCCGGCTGGAGATGCGAACGCCAGGGCCGGGCGGGGGCGGGGCCGAGACGGCGCGGGAGACTGAGGCAGGCGGGTGGCGGGGGAGGGGGAGCCCTACCTGCATCTCGGCGGCGCGCCTTCTGTGCGACCCTGTCCTGCCTCGATGGCGGCCCCAGGACTCCAAGGCGTCCTGTGGAACTGGACCCCGGTGACTCTCGGTGGCCCCGGGCCCGAGTCGTCCGCCCAAGCCCCGCCCCTGCCGGGCCCGCCCCCATTAACCCCTCCCCTGCCGCGCCCCTGAACCTGAGAGATCTTCACACTACTCAGGGCTCCCAGGCCAACTCCAACCCCTGAGGTAAGACCCCAATCCCACCGTGTGTGTGTGTGTGTGTGTGTGTGTGTGTGTGTGTGTGTGTGTGTGTGTGTGTGTGTGTGTGTGTGACTAGGTAGCCTGGGCTGGCCTCAAACTCAGTGGCGATCCTCGTGCCTCGCTCAGCCTTCCCATTACCGGGATGACAAGCACCCTGACTCTTGGATCACCCACCCTCCTTCCAAACACCGGCCTCCAACATCATTTCTGGGGATAAGGGTTCTACCACCGACCCTCCCGGCTGGCAGCTCTTCCTTGGAAGTCCCAGACCTCAATCTTTCAATTTCTGGTCATTAATCTTAAGCACGACCCTTTCCACCCAAGCTAACAAGTCTGCACCTCCAAGGTCAGCGGCACCCCTGGAGGGAGCCCTGGGATTTACCTTTGCAGCCAGCTCCCTGGCCTGAGCTTAGCCTAGTGACCTGCCTGCCTCAGTTTCCTCTACAGCCAAAGCTGTGGAGGAAATTATTCATGGTCCTTCTGCATGGGAATATCATATTGCATCAATGCTATCAAATCTAGGAATGATCTGAGTGTGGAGGCTTAATCTCAGCTTCTTGGGAGGCTGAGGCAGAAGGAGTACAAGTTCAGGGCCAGCCTGGGCAACTTACTGAGCCCTTGTCTCAAACAAAAATTCAAAGGGCCAGTGAGATAGCTCAGCAGTCTAAGCACCTGCCTAGCAAGCACAAGGACTCCAGTTTGATCTCTGGTACTACATGCCATGCTGGTCCTGCCCCCAGGCAGCCCCCAGGGAGCCCCCAGGCAAGCCAAGCTCAAGACCAGGCATGGTGTTGCATGTCTGTAATCCTAGTGATGGGGAAGCTGCAAAAAGGAGGATCACTATGAGTCCCAGCTGCGTAATGAGAGACCCTGCACCAAATACATTTCATATAAAAATTCAAAAGTGCTAGGAATGTAGCTCAGTGGTAGAGAGCACCTGGTTCCACTTTCAGCACCAAATATAGAGAAAACCTAGAAAAGCTGTCACTCAGCAGCCAAACTAAGGAACCCCTTAGGTTCCTTCAGTGCAATGAGTCCTGATACATGGACAAGACACAGCTCAATACACAAATCAGGGCCAGACAGGCCTATCCTCCAGGGCACTGTTTATGTCCTTTTTCACACACCCTACTGCACTCCTAGACACAACTCTGTTCTTTTTTTTTTTTTTTAATTTTTTTGTTCTGTTTTATTTGTTTTGGGTACCAGGGATCAAACTCAGGACCTTGCATTTGCCAGGCAGGCACTTATGCCACTGAGTTATCTCCTCTACCCCCCTTTTCCCCCAGATAGGTCTCATTATTTAGTTCAGAAGGCTGGCTTTAAACTCACAATGTAGCCCAGGCTGGTCTCAAACTCATGTTGATCCTCCTGCCTCAGCTTCCCCAGAGTGCTGGGATTACAGGTATGTGCCACTCATAGATTTTTGCACTCATAGATTCATGTTGCTTGTTCTAAATTGTATGAACTAAATGAAGTCACATTTGCTACTGCTCCCTTGCCTGCAAGAATCTTGAGGGGGACAGGAACTGAGTGATGAAGGACCCAGGAGAACCACTCAACGTGGCTGATTATTTTTTGGTGGAACCAGGGATTGAACACCGCCCCTTTGTGCTTGCCAGGGAAGCACTTATTCTACTGCACCATCTCCCTGGCCCCTAACGTGCCTAAAGTTAAAGACAGCCCTGAAGAACTGTCATGATGATCTAACGCACGTATGTCCTAATAGCCTCACGACCAGCCACACATGCCCTCCCGGCAGGCCCGTGATTGGTGCATACTCCTCTAAGGAGCAAGTCTGAAGGGCTGGGCGGTGCAAATCTATAATCCCAGCGCTCTGAGAGGCTGAGGCAGGGGGATATCAAGTTTGACCCTCTCAGGGGGAACTTAGTGATTTAGCAAGACCTTGTCTCAAATTGAAAAAAAAAAAAAAACTATTTGAAAAAGAAAGAAAGAAAAAAGAAAGTAGCTCATTGTGAAGGCCCTGAGTTCAAGCCCTAATAATAAATAAATAAATAACAAGACTACCCATTCAAAGTGCCTGCTGTGAGTTAGGGTCTCTCTTGCTCCTCCTGCGATTCAGTCCAAGTGCTGGCAATAAAGAGGCAGCTATCTGAAGAGCATTTATGGGGAGACAGTTTTGAGAGGTGCTGGCAGGGGGAGGAACAGAGACCTGTAAGACAGACAACGTGGACTCTCTCGAGGTTCTGGGCCGCAACCCTAATCCGCAGAGCCCAAGAGGAGGTGCAGGTCAGGAACACTCGTGGATGGAGTCCACACAGGGCAGTCTCCCAGGGCCCAGTGCAGAGGAGAAAAGCTACAGTGACCCCGAGGGGCACATGGAGAATCACCAGCACTTTTCCAGTAGTTTTCGAGCCTTATTTTTCCATGGAGATCTCCATGTTGCCACGAGGGGGCGATAGAGCACCGAGCGCCCCCGTGACAGCCGCTTCCGTAGCGTTGGGCTCCTATACTGACTGCGCTTGGACTCTGATAAGAATCCCTAGGTGGGGACAAGAAAGCAGGCTGTGACCCAAGAGTGGCAGGAAACTGACCTGTTAAACCTAGAGAAGGCTGGTGGGTGTGGTGGCGCATGCCTATAATCCCAGTCCTTGGGAGACTGAGGCAGGCGGATCTCTGAGTTCAAAGCCAGCCTGAACTGAATAGCAGACCCCGTCTCAAAACAACGCAAATCTTTGTACTCTTGGGCAATGGTCAGCGAATGGGTGTTTGGGTCACGTTGAAACCCTTGTTCAAAAAAGGATGGAGAGGATGGATCCTTCTGACATGCTTAAAACCCCATGAAAACCCCATAGAATTTCCTGTAGCACTCTAGCGGCCATCATTGCTGCTGGGTGGGTAGGACCGTCGTCTCCTCGGGGGCAAGAAGTGACAGGGTTCTTCTGCAAGGCGTCTCCTCTCCTTTTGGAACAGGTGGGATTACTCTGAAATCAAGAGTCTCTGCGTGTCCCTGACGCTGGAATCACCACACAGGTGAGGCACGAAAGGGAAGCACGAGTCTGCAAGGTTCTGCAAAATTGTTATGTTTCATGAACGTGCACACTCCCAGGCGTTGGTCCCTGTGCTGGTCCCTCCGAAGTAGTGGGTTCTTCAGGGCACTGCCTGTGGCCTCAGCCCCACCTGAAACTCTGTGTGAGCAAGAGCAGATTCTCAGGGATTGCAGGCCTGCATCGCCAGGACCAGACGGCAGTTTCTTTATTTCCTTCCAACCCCACACTTTCCCATCCCCCCAGTGAAGCTCGAACCCAGGGTGTCCGGCTTGCCAGGCAAGCTAACACTGAGCTACACCCATGAAAGGAGTTTCTGATCTTCTTAGGATCGATCCTCTTTGAAAACAATTGGGCCAGGGGTTGAAGACCAACCTGGGTAACATAGTGAGACCCACCTCTCTCATTTTTTTTTTCTGGCTCAGCCCACCCTGGGGGCGGGCTGGCGCAGCATGTGGTGCGGGGGTCACTGCATCTGCCTAAGCAGGTGCTTTAGATCGCTGAGGTATCTCACCGCCTCCTGCCGCTCAAAAATTTTTCTTAGTGAAAAATGAACAAAGAATGTACAGGTTCACTTAAGAGTTCCTCAGAAGGGAACTTTGTAAAAGATGAGGCACATGCAAGTAGTAAAACACAAGCTAAGGAAATGTGCGCTCAGGTCATTATTCCAGACCAGCAACCTTCCCTGAAATTCCCATCCTGTCTATGTCCTCCGAGGATAAATCTTTAGTGCAATCCAAGAGATTATGAGAGAATACCATTCTTCAGGTCCTGGTTTTCAAAAGAAAGAATGGGAAAAAAATCTGGTGTGCCCACCTCGAAGACAATCTCTGGTGTTCCTCAGATGGCTGCTTGGTGGAACCAGATGGTTTCAGAGGGTCATGTATCAACTGAATGTCCCCAGGACACCTCGTGTGGGGCCCCCCCGTCAGTGCCAGGGAAGGAACCCACTGAGCTATGTGCCCAATTGCTTGGCCGAACGTTGCCAAATCTTTGGCTTAAAATTCTGGGTGCTTTCTGGAAGGGTTATTTTGGAGGAGATTAGCGCTTAAATCAGTTGGATTCTACACAGCACATCATCTCCCACCGTGCGGTTTGGCCTCATTGCAAAAGTTAAAGGCCCTAATAGATCAAAGACTGACTTCTAGCAAAAAGGAGTTCTGCCAGCAGATGGCCTTCAGACTCTTAACTGCCTCAGCAGCTCTGCCCTGGGGACAAGCAGAATGTCCATCAGTGGGAGGTGAATTGACAAACACAGAATGGTGAACGACCATCTTATTGCATTACGTTTTGGGATTTGTTCCATAGCAATAGATAATGGGAATAGGGGTCTTCATAACTCCCAGTCATTGTTCAATCTCAATGCCAGGGAGTCACCATAAAGATGCACAAGTGCTGAGGTCCTAGTAAGGACTGTCACCTGTTCCCACGTTTGTCCCACTTCCCTCAGCCCACTCCCAGAGGGCTAGGTGGGGAAAGTCAGTCCAAGGTATGCTGTACTAACCATACCCAGCGAAAGGGTGAGCACATGACCAGAACTGGCCAGTGAGACCACCCCATTGTCTGGCCCACAGGGATTGGTTGAAAAGTGGTAACGTGACCAAGGCTGAGCTAATCAGAGTCCCCTGGACACCCTTACCCCTGTAATGAAAGACTTCACCGTATGACCACATGGCTTATGGACCTCAAGTAACATAACCATAGTTAACATGTTAAGAGTGTTTGTTGTATGCCAGGCACTGAAATAAATGCATACACTTAAGTCATTTAATTTTCGTGGTCTTGCCAGGGAGAAAGCATGGCGGCATAAGTGCCTTCCTGGCAAACACAAGGTCCTGAGTTCAACTCTTGGAACCACAAAAAAATAAAAATATGGGGCAGTTACCCTTAACCCCATCTCATCTATAGGGGAAACTGAGCTTAGTTAAGAATGTCTCCCTTGTGGGGTTTGATGGTGCACATCCAAAACCCAAGCATTTTTGAAGCCTGAGGTAGGAGAACTACAAATTTAAGTCAGGCCTGGCAAGACCTTGTCTCAAAATGAAAAATAAAAGGGAGCTGGGAAGTAGCTCATTGTAGGGACCTGGGTTCTAATCCCCAGTACTGGGAAGAGATAAGTTTCATCTCTGGTTCACATGCTAAGGTTTTTTTTTTTTTTTTTTTGGAATTGAACACAGCAAGATTTTATTCTTCACAATAAAAAATATGGAAAGTTAAAACTAGATCACTTGGCCCTTTCTTTTCTTATCTCCTCCCAGTTCAAAATGCTTGCATCTCTTAGGAGCCAACGTTCTCTTAGACCTGCAATTGGGCTCAACACACTCAAACCTCAGGACAATCTTCTTTGTAGTTTTGGCCTTCTTGTGGAAAATCGGCTTAGTCTGTCCACCATAGCCACCCCGTTTCCTGTCATAAAGCTGCTTTCCCTGGGCACATAGGAAATCCTTTCCTTTCTTGTACTGTGTTGCTTTGTGGGGTTGATGCTTGCCCCACTTCTTACAGAAAGTTTTCTGGGTTTTGGGAACGTTCACCATGCTTGTGGGAGTGCTACCAGCGAGGAAAGTGCTAAGGTTTTTAAACAATATTTTTTATTTTTATTATTATTTTTTGTCTTTTTGAGACAGGGTCTCGCTATGCAGTTCAGGCTGGCTTTAAGCTCACTTTGCAGCTCAGGCTGGTCTCGAACTCACAACAATCCTCCTGCCTCAGCCTCCTGAGTGCTGGGATTACAGGCATGTGCCACCACGCCCGGCCTAAAAAATATTTTTTAATGGTTCAAAGGCAATCAAAACATGAGTATTTCATGATGTGGAAATTATGAGAAATTCAGATTTCAGCATCTCCAGTTATATTTGGAGAGGGTGCAGATCATTCACATATACAGTGTGTGGCTGGTGGTGACAAAGACAAGTGCCTCACAAGACAAAAATAGTTGCTGTCTGGCCCTTTGCAGAGCATTTCTCATTTTCTGACTTGATATACAAAAATGAACATCTCTTAGGAGGCTGAGGCAAAAAGATCGGGGGTTCTAAGCCAGCCTGGGCTACCTAATAAGAGTCAGTCTCAATCAGTATATAATCCAAACCCGTCTCTGGGAGGCTCTGAATGGAGGTGCACACCTGTAATCCCAGCACTCTGGGAGGCTGAAGCAGACAGATCATAAATTTGGGCCCAGCTTGGGCAATGTAGTGATTTAGGGAGTCCCTGTCTCCCACCCACAAATAAAATAAAATAAAATAAAAATAAAAAGGACTGGGGACATAGATCTATGTGAAGGCTTTGGGGTCAATCCCCAGCACCTGCCCTTATATAATATAAAGTAGGGGTGGGGCATTGCTCTGAGGCAGATCATATGCTTAACATTCTCAAGGTCCTGGGTCCAAGCTCCAGCACCAAAAATATATAACAAAACAAAAGAAAAATTGCTCAAGGTGACACTGTACTGAGTGGAGAACTCCTGCTGGAAGCTGCTAGAGCTGGAAATTGATCCTGTGGGAGGGCAGGATGGGGCCTCACTGCCTAAAGCAGTCAGCCTTAAAAATAACATCCTGCCTAGACATTGTGGGCTATTAGTCCCTCGACAACCTTGTGTCTTACAGCTTTGTAAAACTATAAATAAAGGTTCTTACTGCTGTTCACAGGGTCGTCGCTTCACTAACTAGGCAGATGAGCCAGCACTCAACCAAGGTTGGTTTCTTATCTACAAGCTTCCCCCCACCCGCCAGTACCAGGGAATTGAACTTGGGACTTTGTGCTTGTCAGGCAGGTGCTAATGCTGCTGAGCTATCTCCCTGGCCCTCTCCTCTATCGTTTCCTCATTCCTGCCATCATTTCCCCCCCCAGGTACAAGAGATCCCTGCAGACCCCCAGGAGGAGAACCCCAGGGGCCACATCTGGCCATCCCCGGACCACCAGGTCCAATGACTCAGCAACAACTTTGTTAACCTGAACTGAGCTAATTTGTTTTTTGCAACCTAGAATTCTAGCACCATCTCCCAGGTATCTATTGTGTTATCAACTCATTTGTCTGACAAAAACCTTCCTTCTCCCTATCCCTGGGTCACAAATGGAAACTTCATGTTATCTTTTCTTTTTGCAACAGAGTTCTGCTATGCAGTTCAGGCTGGTCTTTTTCTTTTAATGTGTTTGATTCAGGGTCTCACTACACAGCTCAGGCTCGGACTGATCTTCCTGTTTTCAGCTTCCGCAGTGCGGGGGGTTACTTCCAGGTGTTCACCACCACCATAATCAGTCCAGTTCGGTGTGCCTGGGGGCAGGGCCGGCATGGCAGGTGGTGCCAGGGATCGAACTGCAGTCCCTTATGCTTACCTAAGTGGGCTCTTAGTCCGCTGAGCTATCTCCCTGGCCCTGGGCTAGTCTTGAGTTCACTTTGTAGCCCAGGCTGGTCTTGAACTAGCAACGATCCTCTTGCCTCAGCCTCCCCACCCCCAGTGCTGGCATTACAAGCATGCATCATCACACCCAGCTTTTTTGGGGGTATCAGGAATTAAACTCAGGACGTCCAGCTTGCCACGCAGGCTCTGTGCCACTGAGCTATGTAGTTGTCCCAATGCTTTCTTGCTTTTACAAAGCCCAGCCTCCCTGGCAGAATCATTGGTCAGGCCCGAGACTGGTTGCTAGGAGCTCTAAAGGTACAGGGTGTCCTTTTGCTATTACATAAAGAACGTTGGTCTAGGAGAGAAACACTGAGTTGATGACTTTGAAACTGAGAAGCACACTTGCCCTTCTTTGTTTTGTAATGTGAGTCAGTAATGTTCCCTTTTGACCCAGGTTAGAAAATGATTTCTGTCCACACAGCAAAGGGAAGAAGCTGTGCAGAGACAACCTACAGAAGGGGAAAGCTACTACTCAAAGGAGTAACATCTATAAGATATAAAGAAATTTTAAAAAACTAGACCCCTCCCAAAATTTAAAGACCTGATTAAAAAATGGCTATCTGAAATGAGTACACACCGCTCAGATAAAGAAATAAAAATGACCAATAACTACATGAAGCAATGTTCAATCTTGCTGGCTATTTGAGAAGTCAAATTAAAACACTGAGATTTCCATCTTCAGAAAGAATAGGTATCATCAAAAAAAGTCAGCCGTAAGGGGCAGCCAGATAGCTCTGTGGATTAAAGTGTCTGCTTAGGCAGATTCATGGACTGGGGTTCGATCCCCAGTGTGAGGTGCCGGCCCTGCTCCCAGGGCACCCTGAGAAGGCAACTGAGACTGGGTTTGGTGGCGTGTGCCTGTAATCCCAGCACTTGGGAGGTTGAAAACAGGAGGATCACTATGAGTCCGATCTACCTAGTGAGACCCTGTAGACCCTGTACTAAATACATAAAAGAAAAAGCAGAGTAGTAAGGTCTGGGAGAAGGAAGGAAATTTTTTTTTTTTTTTTGTCTTTTTTGAGACAGGCTCTCACTGTGCAGTTCAGGCTGGCCTTAAGCTCACTTTGTAGCTCAGGCTGGTCTCGAACTCACAACAATCCTCCTGCCTCAGCCTCCCTAGTGCTGGGATTACAGGCATGCGCCACCACGCCCGGCTCGGAAGGAAATTGAAATGTGCTACGCGTGTGTCCAAGCCCCTGCAGGCAACATAATCAGTATGTGCCACAAACATGTGCTAATAAAAGTCTAAATAAAAGACAATGTAAAAATCAGTTGAAAAAGTAAACATGATTTTGTCACTTGCATCCAATCCACACCTAAGTAGTAACAGTTCCATTCCACAGAGTTCTCTCTGTGTCTCTCTCCCTCTCTCACACATACACGTACGCATGTGTACACACAGTCACTCTGAGCTATGTACACACCAAGTACAGAGACCCTGACACAGAGCTCAGTGCACATGTCTTTATTTCTGGATGTTACAAAAGAACAAACTTAAAAAAAAAAAAAAAGCTGGGTATGATGGTGAACACCTATAATCTCAGCTCTCAGGAGGCTGAGACAGGAAGATCACAGCAAGTTTGAGACCAGCCTGGGCTACATAACGAGTTCAAGGCCAGCCTGGACTACATAGTGAGACTCTGTCTCAAAAAAAGAAAGGAAGGAAGGAAGGAAAGAAGGAAAGGAAGGAAAGAAAACCACCCCAAACTAAACACCAGTGACTCCCCCAAGCACTGTGACCCTCTTCCCACCCTGATAAATAAACTTCTATCTGTCGGCTCACCCTCCCACCCACATAACCCCCTCTGCTATAGACATACTCTGGGTATATATTACTCTACTCGGCAATAGACATCTCCCGAAAATAGAACTCCACCCTGCCACCTCTAGGCTGGCCCCACCTCGCCGGAAGCCCTGCTCAGACCACCCGCCACTGCAGCACGCTGGTATCCTTGCCCCCCGTGGTCAGGGCCACACTGTCATCCCACAAGAAGGCCACATTCGTCACATGGCTGCTGTGTCCACCGTACTTGTGGCTGAGGGCCTGTTATGGAGGAGAAGTGAAAAAGAAGAGGTCAGAAGAGGCCAAGCCACCCTCAGGTCTTCTTGTCCTGTTCCTGTCTCTGTTTACTAAGCCCCACCTTTAAGAATCAATGGGGCAAACCTGGCATGGTGGTGCATACCTGTAATCCCAGCACTAAGGAGGCTGACGCAGGAGGACCATTTTGGAGTTCAAGGCCACCTTGGGCTACAAAGTGAGCTCAAGGCCAGCCTGAACTGCACATTGAGTATTGAGACCATGTCTCAAAAAGACCAAGGAAGAGAGGGAGAGACAGAGAGAGAAAGAAAGGGGGCTAGCCAGGCATGGTGGAACATACCTCTAATCCCACCACTGAGGAAGCTGAGGCAGAATCACTGCCAGTTGGAAGCCACTATGGCTGCAAAGTGAGTTCAAGACCAGTCTGAGCTATAAAGCAATATCCTGTCAAAAATAAATAAATAGGAACTAACTAACTAAATAAATAAATAGGGCCAGGCTGGGCTGGGGAGAGAGCTTAGCAGCATATGTGCCTGGCTGGCGAGCACAAGCTCCCAAGTTCGATCCCCAGTACTGCAAATAAATAAGTAAATAAATTAAAGGTGCCGGGTTTGTGTGATAGCATAAAAAGAAAAAATGGGAGTGCTCATAAGAGAGGCAAGTGATGAAGAGACTTGAGACTGGAGGAAACACAGAGCTTGGAACCCGACTTAAGCCACTGTGGAGACAGTGAAGGGCATCTGCGTGTGGACTGCGTACAGGGTCATATTAAGAAATCAATGTTGGTTCCATCTCAGTACCACACACCAAACAGACTAATGCATAAATAATTTAATGGAACTGTATCAATCAATAACTAAGAATGCACCACGGCTATCTGCAATAAGGATGCATCTGGTAGAGATAACGTGGAACGAAGAAGCCAAGAAAAAAAAACAAGAGGTCATCCTGTGGTGCTGGCGCCTGAAAAGCCAGCTACTGACGAGGCTGAGGCAGGAAGATCACAAAGCCAGCTCGGGCCAGGGAGATGGCTCAGTGGAATAAGCGCTTGCCTGGTAAGCGCAAGGGCCCAAGTTCAATCATCCCGGGTTCCACCAAAAAAACAAACAAACAACAACAACAACAAAAAACTCAAGGCAGCTCCCCCAGGCACAGTCTCTCAGTAAAAAAAAAAAAAGAAAAAGAAAAACGGAAAAAAAAAAAAAAAACAACTTAGTGGTTTGGTGGCCCAGGGTTTTAATCTCTAGTACTGAAAGAACAGTAAGGAGAAGGAGAGGAGGAGAGAAGAAAAAGACTCTGGAAGATTGTGGAATCAGCCCGGACAGTCCCCCGAAAACTAAAACTAGATGTTCCATTCGATCCAGCTATTCCCCTTCTTGGTATCTTCCAGAAAGAATTAAAAGTAGGTAGGGTTAACCCGGGCATGGTGGCGCCGGCCTGTAATCCCAGCACTTGGGAGGCTGAGGCAGGAGGATTGTTGTGAGTTCGAGACCAGCCTGAGCTACAAAGTGAGCTTAAGGCCAGCCTGAACTGCATAGTGAGACCCTGTCTCAAAAAAGACAAAAAAAAAAGTAGGTAGGGTTGTAGTTCAGAGGGACAAGCGCCTGCCTGGCAAGCACAAGGTCCTGAGTTTGATTCCCAGTACTCCCAAAAAATAAATGAAAAGCACCATACCACAGCAATATAGCCACACCTAGGTTTATAGTAGTACCATTTATAACAGCTCAATGTTGGAAACAACCCAAATACCCATCAGCTGTGAATGGATACAGAAGATGTGTGTGTGTGTTTTTTCTCTTAATACAATGGAGTACTATTCTGCCATACAGGATAAGCCTGGGCCGGGGATATAGCTCAGCAGCATAAGCACCTGCGTGGCAAGTACAAGGTCCTGAGTTTGAGCCCTGGCACCAAAAAAAAGGATAAGCCTAACATTTCTCACTAAATGGATAATGGATGCACATTGAGACCATATTCTTAGGTGAAATAAATCAGAAACACATGGTTAAATATTACATTATGGGGGCCAGAGAGATGGCTCGGTAGAATAAGAGTTTCCCTGGCAAGCGCAAGAGTCTGAGTTCAATCCCTGGTTCCACCAAAAAACAAAAGCAAAAACAAAAAAATACTACATTATGGGACCGGGGAGATGGCTCAGTGGAATAAACACTTCCCTGGCAAGCGCAAGGGTCTGAGTTCAATCCCTGGTTCCGCCAAAAATAAATACATACATACATATATACATACTACATTGTTTCTCTGGTGTGAGAAACTGAAAGAGTAAATGACAGCAAAATGTGTAACAGGGCCAGTGAGATGGCTCAACAGGATAAGCACCTGCCTGGCAAGCACAAGGTCTTGAGTTCAATCTCTGGTACCAAAAAAACCAACCAAACAAACAAAATGTGTAATAGATATTGGGAAGTGCGAAGAAAATGTTCAAATGAGAAGGGGAACAAGAGGAAGAGTGAGAAGGGACAAGAAAAAAAGAATAGAAGGAAAAAAATAGAACCAAAGCTTTTGTTAGCTGGGTGTGGTGGTGTACACCTGTAATCTCAGCACACAGAAGGCTGAGGCAGGAGGATCATTGTGAGTTTGAGGCCAGCCTGGGCTACAAGGTGAGCTCAAGGCTAGCCTGACCTGCATGGTAAGACCCTGTCTCAAAAAGACAACAAGAACAAAACAAAGCTTCTTGTAAATAAGAAGGGGGAGAGGGGTTGAAGGGAAGGGAGGAATGGAAAAAAAGAAGCTATACCATGCACAGGTGAATACTCCATATGATAAATGTTACTATTAAATACATCTAAAACATACCAATAAAATTTCTAATATGGAAAAAAAAATGATGGGGAAAGAAAAAGCTAAGGACAAGAAGGGGTAGAGAGAAACACTTCTGCTAATGGTGGAACAGGAGTAACAGATATAGAAGGATTCTCTATCGCTCTGCTTTTTCTTTTCTTTCTTTTTCTTTTTTTTTTTTTTTTTGGTCTTTTTTGAGACAGGGTCTCACTATACAGTTCAGGCTGGCCTTAACCTCACTTTGTAGCTCAGGCTGGTCTACAAACTCACAACAATCCTCCTGCCTCAGCCTCCCGAATGCTGGGATTACAGGCATGCGCCACCATACCTGGCTCTTTTATTTTTTGAGGCAGGGTATTGCTGTGCAGTTCAGGCTGGCCTTGAACCCACTATGGAGCCCAGACTGGCCTTGGCTGTGCGTTTCTGTTACAACAGGGGCCAGCCAAATAGCTGAGGGGATTAAAGCACCTGCTTAGGCAGACACAGGGTCTGGGAGTTCGATCCCCCTGGGCCTGCCATGCTGGCCCCACCCCTGTGACCTGCTGAGACAGCAATTGAGACTGGGCATGGTGGCGCACACCTGTAATCCCAGCACTTGGGAGGCTATAAACAGGAGAATCACTAGGAGTCCCATCTAATAGTGAGACCCTGAACATCCTGTAGTCCCTGTCCTAAATTCAGGAAAAAAATAGTGTGAGGAGCAGCTCTCCCAGGCTTACACAATCACTCCTATCACTTGTTTGGCTGTTTCCTGGCTCCAATGGGAATCATGGATTCTGGGATTCAAGATCCTCAGGGTGCCAGCACTGTCGAACTGCTATACTGCTTCAAATGTCAGGCTCAAGCCGGGGAGATGGCTCAGTGGAATAAGCACTTGTCTGGCAAGCGCAAGGGCCTGAGTTCAATCCCTGGTTCCACCAAAAAAAAAAAAAAAAAAAAAAAGAATGTCAGGTTTGTGGTAGGTGCTCATTAAATATGAGCTGAGTCCTTAGTAAGGAGAAAAGACTCCCCACTTCCAGCACTGCTGATGTGTGAACACCATATTGTCCCCCTGGGGTGAGACCTGAAAGGGCAAATAAAACCTGAAGGGTACAATAGATGAGTAAAAGGGAAAGAAACTGCTCAGGAGGAAAGAACAACTGGGACGAGGAAAAGAAGAGAAGAGAAAAGAAGGGGGATGTCCACAGGATAGTTAGGAAAATTGTACTACTAATTTCTTTTCTTTTTGAGACAGTCTCGCTAGGACCCTCCTGCCTCAGTCTGTTAAGAGTGCTGGTATTATAATCCCACAGACTTTATTTATTTTTATCCTTTTTTTTTCTTTGTCTTTTTGAGACAGGGTCTCACTACGCAGTTCAGGCTGGCCTTTAGCTCATTTTGTAGCTCAGGCTGGTCTCGAACTCACAACAATCCTCCTGCCTCAGCCTCCTGAGTGCTGGAATTACAGGTATGCGCCACCACACTATTTTTATCTTTTTTGAGATAAGTCTTGCTTTATAGTTCAGGCTGCCCCTAAAAATTCACTAAGTAGCCCAGGCTGGCCTTGAACTCACAAGGACCCTCCTGCCTCAGCCTCTTGAGTGCACAGACATGCACCACCATAACCAGCTTATACTACTAATGTCTATTGTACTACTAATGTCTATCAGAGGTTTTCATTTTTTTCTTTGTGGACTGGAAATCGAACTCATAGCCTTGTACTTGCTGGGGCAGGCACAGGGATTGAACTCAGGCCCCTGTGATTGCCAGGCAAGCACTTATTCCACTGAGCCATCTCCCCAACCCCCATTGGTTCTTGAAAAGGAAACAGTTAATGCTCAAAATTTTTATTTTGACAAATTTTAGTGCTTGTATCTGGTAATCTGAGCAACTCCTTCGAAGACAACAATGTGCAATATAACAACCATTATTGAATTTTTATCATCTTTTTTTTTTAAATTCTGTATATTGCTAATGTTTTGTCTTTTTTTTTTTTTTTTGGCTGGCTCTTTTTTTTTTTTTTTGGCTGGCTCTCAGGATGCCTTCAGAGCAGGTCTGGCATGGCTTGAGGATCTGGGGATCAAACCACAGCATTCTAATTACTTTATTTTTTATTTTATTTTTAGCCGAACTGGGGATTGAACTCAGGCCCTTTGCGCTCGCCAGGGAAGCACTTATTCCACTGAGCCATCTCCCTGGCCCTTCTGATTACTTTAAGATGTCACTTAAACAACTGAGTTAATGGGCAGGCCCCTCATTGCCTATTCTTTTTTTATTGTGTTTAAAATGAAAGTTAATGAAACAAAGTGGAAAGAAAAAAAGAAAGAAAGAAAAAGAAAGAAAGAAAGAAAGAAAGAAAGAAAGAAAGAAAGAAAGAAAGAAAGAAAGAAGGAAAGAAAGAAAACCACTGCTGTAGCACAGACCCTTCAGGGGACACGGCTTCAGCACTAAGGAATTTTCCCGGCTTGCAGTTTAAGAAAGGTCCCTGGCATTAAGCCCACTGTGTTAACCTGGAGGTGAGGAAGCTGAGCTCCCAGGGAGGTGGCAGAGGTGGCGCTGGATCAGAGCTGCTGAATCTCGCCCCCCCACCCCAGCCTCACCCGGTTCCCACTGGCACTCACCCGAGGCTGGCAGCACGGGTAGCTAAACAGGTGGACCTTTCCAAAGTCGTCGGCTGAAGCCAGCAGCTTCCCATCGTGGGAGCGGGCCACAGCATTGATGTCAGTGCCGTCTGTGCCCTCAGACCAGATCCCTGTGAGAGAGAGGGTAGCGAGAGCCCAGCTCTCACCGAGGACCCCAAGAAGAGCAGGGCCTGGGCCCCAGTTTCTTGCCTCCTTCCTACCTGTCCTGTCTCTATCCAAGATGGGACTCACAGTGACCTTTTTTTTTGTCTGTTTTGGTTTTTTGAGACAGGGTCTTGCTATGTAGCACAGGCTGACCTCCAACTTGAGATGATCTTCCTGCCTCAGTCTACCAAATGCTGAAATTGTAGGCATGCACCACCATGCTCAGCTGGCTGCCTTCTTTTTTTCTTTTTTTTTTTTGGTGGAAATGGGGATTGAACTCAGGCCCTTGAGCTTGCCAGGGAAGCACTTATTCCACTGAGCCATCTCCCTGGCCCCTTTGGCTGCCTTCCTGCATGGCTCCTGATTTTTGTTACCTATGGGCTTCGCACATGCTACTCCTTTTCCCTACAGGCTCCATCACCACTCTACAGAGTTCTTTATCCCTCAGTCCCTTTATGGGCCTCTTCCTCCAGGACTTCCTCCCAGTTAAAGCCAAATGCTTCCTCTCAGTTTTCCTGTTCCAGCCCCTATCCACCCTGGATCGGCACTGGCTGGGGACACTGTCTCCCTCACTGGACTGTGAGCACCAGGAAAGCAAGATGGGGCTGCTGAGGTCACCAGTGTCCTAGCACTGCCTTGCCCAGGGCCAACACAGAGCACACAGCTAGCATGTGACACTGCCTCAGGGCCCGCACGAACCTTTCCCTCTTCATAACTCCAAGAGACTCTACTGGTCATCTCACTATCCCCTTTCTTCTTACACGAACAGTAAAGGTGTAACTTCCCTGTGCTGCAGGTAACACACTCAATGGTATCTTTCCAGGATGACTTTTTGTATTTGTGAGTAGGAGACAAGGCCTTACTATGTAGTTCGGGCTGGCCTTGAACACCAGGCGATCCTCCTGCCTCCAGCCTCCTGACCCAGGCTGGGATTACACCCATGCGCCACTACATCTGGTTGTCTGGGATGATTCCTGGGACCCCTCTCTCAGCAGGAACACCCTTGCAGAGGAGCTTACCAAACACCCCAAAGCCCAGAACACAGGTTGCCGTAGCCCACTCCACGTTCCGCACAGTGTCTGCATTGGTGATCTGCTTACAGGTGGCTGGGTCCCCTGGGACAGAATATCATAAAAACCATGATTAACCCCTCAGCACAGAGGAGTGGGCCCCGAGACCTGCAGGCATCATAACAACTTTCGTGGATGTCGACTTTCTGAGTCCAGACACCGTAAAACCTGAGCAGGGTACATCCCAACCAACCAGAAAGGGGAGGGACTGATAAAAAGCTGGGCCCACAGGACAGGAAATGAGTAGAGGGCCCAGGCCTCTAGTCCCGTGGGAGGTGGGAGAGCTCGGGTCTGGGCCGACATGTGCAAACGAGGCTGAGGACTCACAGTACAGAATCTCATAGTCTCCGGAGTTTGTGACAAAGCAGCTGCTGTCCTGGGCCCAATCCAGATGGGTGATAAAACTGGAATGGCCCTGTGGGGGACACAAAGGGATAGTTAGGGCAGAAGAGGGTGAGAACCAAAGAGAAGGGTGAGAATTAGATCAAGAAGGCAAAACACAGAGGTAGGGTGAAAACACAAAGGGCAGGAGGAAGAATACACAGTATTTCGGGGCATGGGGGCGGGGCCAGACCATCAGGGGCGGGGCCAGACCAGAGGAGAGTTGACAAATTGTGCTTAGAACACAAGGTTAATTTAGAACGTGTGGGCGGAGCTAGACAAAGGGGCGGGACTACACAGAAGGTGAGCTGGGGACAAAGGGGCAGGGTTACAAGGAGTGGGGCTGAGGTGAGGGGCAGGACTATAGAAAGGGGGCTTGGTGTGGGCGGGGCTACACAAAGGGGCGTGACACAGGAGGGGTTGGGGCCGACTAAAACGCCTCGAGGTGGCCAGGGTAGTCTGCCAGGGCAGTCAGTAGTGTGTTGAAGCCGTGCTCCCTTGATGTAGAAAGTTGGTTAATGGTGCACCCTCTGGGAGAGGTGGCGGCGCGGGCGGGGGGCCACTGCCCACTCACCGAGCACTTGCCCAGGCGGCTGACCTTGCGGCCGCCCTGGTCCACCGTGTACACGTACACCAAGTTGTCGTGGGAGCCCACAGCCAGGTACGCCCCGTCTGGGGGAGGGGGAGGGGCCATGAGGAGGCACCCAGGCTCCGCCCCCTCCTGCCTCTACTCAGCCCCTCCAGGATTCCACCCTCTCTATAGTCTTGCTAGCCCAGGCCTTGCAGCCTGGGTGCTGTCCCTGCTCCTGCCTGCAACTGTCCCTTGCCTCTCCTGGACCCCAGGCCCCGTCTTACCTGGGGAGAAGCTGACCACTGATATCTGCTCATTGCCATCGGTGTGGATAGCCACCAGGTCATTGGTCTCGGTGTCCAGCAGCAGCCATCTTTAAGAGAAGGCAGATGAAAAGGGGTGAGCTGCCCGGTAGTGTGGGAACAACAACCTGTGAGGCCCGAGGGAATCTTGAAAAACGGGGGCCTGGTAAACAGTGGGGTCCTAATGAACATCTCTTTGGGATTGCAGTGGGGGTTTGAGCCAAAGCCAGTTTCCCCCAGGAGTAGGAGCCCGACCTCAGCTTTACCTGCCAGTCACTGTGCCCACAGCCACGACAAAGCCGCTGGGATGGAAGCCAGCCGAGCGGGCGGGGTCCTGAGGAAGAAGAGGCAGGGCTGAGAGCTGTGGGGCCGTGTCCGGAAGCCAGGCTAGGCCCAGCCAGAGGGCCTCCACTGCCTTCCGGGAACCCACAGCCCAGGTGCCTGCCCACCTCCCTCTACAGGTTGGTCTGAATCACAGAGGCTGGTCCTGTATCTCCATACATCTTTACTCCTGCTCTACATGGTTACAGCTCCTTGCTCATCCCAGATGACTCCCTTTGGTAATTTCCTACAAGTGGGACAGGTGGGGCAAACGGTACTGATAGTATTAAGACCTCTGATATAGAAGGCCAACCGGTCTTCTACAAAAGCACATCAATTTCCCAGTACAACAATACATGAATAAATAAGGTGCCATGGAGTCAGACCTGAGTTCAAACTGTGCCACGTTTCCTAGACATGTGAGGGACATCGAATAATCAGCCCTCTCCAAGCCTTGGTTCCTTCTTCTGGCAAATGTGGGTCATCAGTATGTATTCCCCGGCATTGTTATAAGCAAGATGTCAAGTGCTTACAGTGATAAATAAGATGGCCCCAAGAAGCACTCAATAAAAGCTGTGCCTATAACTACACTGCCACTGGGCAAATGGCTTCATCTTCCTGCACCTGATTCCAAGTGGGGACTTTTTATCCTTACTACCTTGAAAGGCTGGGTGGAGGTACCTCACATCTGTAAGCCCTGCACTCAAGAGGCCGAGGCATGAGGATTGCCAAAAATTCGAGGCCAGCCTGTGCTACATGATGAGTTCAAGGTCAGTCTGAACTCCCTGACAGGGAGACACTGTCTCAAAAACTTCAAAGCAACAACCAGACAGCTGGCCAGGCTGATTTTCCTGCCTCATGCCTCCCACAGTGCTGGGCTTACAAGGATGCACCACCATGCAGGGCTCAACGGTATGTTCTGGAGCTCGATGGCTCCTGAGTCTCCACTCTCCTGATGGTGGGAGAGGCTGCCCTGGACACTTGGTTCTATGGTGTCATTATGGGGTTCATTCTGTCCACAACTGCTCTTCCAAGGAGTGGCCTCACCAAGGGAGTCAGTAAGCACCCAAATCCCTCTATTAACTACTGTTCTTCTAAAGACACCTTGCATGGCTTTTACCTAATGCACTTAGCCCCAGGTACGGACAAAGGGAATTCTGGTGGAACAATATCCAGCCCTTGTCTTCCTACCTCGATGGTCCTGCTCCACAGGGGCTGGTGGGACTCCGAACACCAGAGGTGCACCAGCTTATCCTGCCCACATGTCACAAATTGGGCCTGGCTGGGGTGTGTGGCCAGGCCCCACAGTTCTTCCACATGGCCCTGGGGGGAAAGGAAAATGGCAGAACAGAGACTGAGACTGTGTTCTTTCTCTACCCACTCTGATGTCAGAAACCCACAGACCTAGCAACCTGCCCTGCCCAGGGTGACCCAAGGAAGACCCCCTCATCGGCTGACTCAGCCTCTCTGGTTGGCTCAAGGCCGATCCTTCACCTTCTCCCAGCCTCTGCTTTTCTCTTTACACAATGGGAGGCAGGAGAGTGTGGGAACTCAGCCCCAGAGCTCATGAGTCACCCAGGCGGTGCCCATCCTGGCGGGCACACACACACACACACACACACACACACACACACACACACACGGGGAGGTGGCAGAGGCGGCAGCAGTGTTCCAGCTCCAAGGCTCGGGGCAGGTCCTCCTGCAATGGGCCTGGTTTCACATGGAGGCCAAAAATCTGGGATCTCCTGGAGGGTGTTCAGCCTGCTGGTGCTGACCCTCAGTGTTCTTTCTCTCTGTGGGCAGCCAGTCATTAGGCAGTGACTTCTAGGAGCCTCAGTTTTACCTGCTGTGAAACAGGTCTAATTATGGTATGGCCACTTAGCACTGCTAAAAATCAGAGATTGGAAGAAAGTAATATATGTAAAGCCAATTCAGAGCAGATGCTTACAAAATAGAAATGGTTCTTCTTCTGATTATTTAATCTTATTCATTTATTTATTTATTTGGTACAGGGTCTCGCTACACAGTTCAGACTACACATGGTACGGGGGATTTAACCTGGGACCTTTAGCTTGCCAGGCAGGCACTTAGGCCACTGAACTATCTCCCCAGCCCCTCTTATTATTATCAGTCGCTGAAAACATCAGTACAGAAGTGGCTGTTATTAATCACAGAAAACATTAGTATGTTACTAAACAATAATCATATTGTTAATAATATCAAGATTCATTTTCATAGAATCATAGTCTGGCATGGTGGTGCATGCCTGTAATCCTAGCACTTGGGAGGCTGAGGCAGGAGGATTGCTGTGAGATAATTCCAAATGCTGGGATTACAACCATTACATTCCTCCAGGGCTGAGATTTGAACCCAGGCAGTCACACTCTGGGATTTACGCTAACCATCATACTGAACCACTTCTCCTTAGGTGGGCTGACTAGGTGGGGGCAGGGACCTGTCACAGCAGGGAGGGAGCAGGGGGCCTCTGAGCTGCAAGGAGAAACCAGGCTTCCCAGATCCTCAGAGCTGATGTCCTGGACATGTGTGGCCTATGTGATAGCATGACAACCTCCGGGCCACTGAGCAACCAGATGAGATGCCAGCCCATCAGGACAGCAAAAGGAGCCTGGTCAGGGGTCACCCATGACATGCTGGATCATGGGAATGTGGTGGGTCCCTGGTCAGGGCAGGGTGTGGCTATGGGGGAGCAGGGAAAGGGAGCTGTGTGGCGTTTGCTGGGCTGGTGAGGAGGCAGCGGGTGGGAAGAGAGGGGAGGGGCTGGGCCTGGATGGAGGCACCTAGGCGCTCACCTGGACCAGCAGCGAGAAGCCCATGTTTACAGAGCCCTGCAGGATGGAGTTGCGGGTAGTCCCCACGTACAGCATGTCTCCCCGGCCCTCGGCCACAGTGCGCACGGGGCCAAAGTCTTCAGGGACCTGGCAGCAGACAGATGAAGAAGACAGGTCATTAGGGGTCTCATCGGGGTGGGGGACAGGGAGGAAGGTCTCCTGTCAGGTGCCTCTGTGGGGTGGGCTTCCTTTAACCTCCCCCTCACCTCCACTTCCTGCAGCTTGCTGTAGTCAGAACCCCAGAGGACCACTCGCCGATCGCGGCCCCCTCCGGACACCAGCGTCCCATCCCGCAGGGCGCAGAGCCCAAACACGCCACCGTCGTGGGCACCCAGGACCGCGTGCGTGATGCGGTTTCCACCTGTGAGGCAGCGGGGCAGGAAGCAGCGTAGGCAGGAGGGCCTGGCCTGAGCCCTGCAAGCGCCTCAAACTCTCAAGCCCATGTCCACCCTTTCATCTACCCTTCCATTCTTTGGCCTGCCCTGCCCCTCAGTCACCACCCACAGACTAAGTACCTCATGGTCCCTTCCTTAAATCCCTTGAAACTGACAACTACCCAGGGTTCACCCACCCAACTACTCATGCTTTCACTGACTCACCTATTTTTTTACCTGTGCACCCAACTATCTTCCCACCCATCCATCCATCCATCCATCCATCCATCCATCCATCCATCCATCCATCCATCCATGGATATAGCTACTCTTCCACCTGTCCCTCTATCCATCCGTCCATCCATCTACCTCCCACCCATTTGAATATGCACCTTCACCTTCTCTTCCTCCAGCTACCTCCTCTTCAGTCAATCTTTCCTTCTACCCAAATACCCACTCATTTTCCACCTGTTTTCCCAACCACCTGCCCACTCACCCATCTATCCCCTCAAATGTTCATCTACCTACCATCCACTCATCCATGAACCCTATGAACAATTTTTTATATTTACTTTTTAGTAGTACTGCGTTTGAAACTCAGGGTGTCATCCACACTAGACAAGGACTCCACTGCTAAGGCTGTTACTTTTTTTCAGTACCAGGGATTGAACTCCAGATCTTGCACTTGCTGGGCAGGCACTTATGCTGCTGAGCTATCTCTCAAACCCCAACACAATTATTTAACTATCATTTATTCTGGGCCCACTACTGTGTCCTCATGTTGGGAATACAATAGTGACTAAGACAAGAGTGTGCTTCTGTCATTTTGTCCGCCATCTTTCCAACACCCCATCCACCCAGGACCCCGAGTCCCTGAAGGATGTGCCCAGTGATCCCTTGCACGGTGAGCAGGCAACAGGAAAGGACACACACTGCCCTGACTGTCACAGCACTTTCTCTGCCTCCTGGTCTCAAGGAGAGCTCAAAATACCCATTGGCAAGTAGTGAAATCACACCTGTTTCATAGACAGAGGACACAATTCTCCCAAGACCACACAGAAAGCACATGATATCACGGGGACCTGAACCCAGGCACCCCCAACTCCTCAATTAAACTCCCTCGCGCCACACAGCCTAGCTCCAACAGCACCAGTGGGGACCAAGCGCTGCCAAGTGAGTGGAACTGGTGCTCAGCACTCAGCCTTTCCTCCCACTGGGCTCACAGACAGGGAATCTGAGGCCCAGAGGGGGAAAGGCCTCACCTAAGGTCACACAGCTGTCTTCTCCCTACAGCCTACAGGGTGGCAGGTGACCGGGAAAAATGCGCTGGCTCCACCAACTCAGCCATCTGCTGGGTCATTGCTCTTTGACTCTATTGTCTGTCATCTAAAAAACTGTCAAAAAAAAAAAAAAAAACCCAAACTTTGTCATATTATTTTGTTCGAGGGATGGGGTACTGTGGATCAAACACACCACTGAGCTAGGCCCCAGGCTTTTTTATTTTATTGTGAGACAGTCTCACAAGGCATCCTAGGCTGGGCTTGAACTTGCAGACCTTCTGCCTCAGCCCCTCGGAGTGCTGGAATTACAGGCACCACACCCAGAGAAGAAATTCTTTTCATGCTAGGAGCTGAACCCTGGGCCATGCACATGTTAGAACATGAGCCACCACTGACCTGCATCCGTAGGTCCCTCTTCAGGTTACTAGTGAAGTCACTTCTGAATGAGTAGAACCACCACTCATTCATCTATTCCACTGGCTGCAACATCTAACTCATTCATTCAACCACTGATTTACTTCCTGTAACAATCTGCCCTTCATAACACAGTAATGAACTGACTGAAACAGCCATTTACTCAGTCACTTCATTCATTCATTCATTCATTCATTCATTCATTCATTCATTCATTCATTCATTCATTCATTCATTCATTCCACTGCCAAGCCATCCACTGGCAGTGGTCGTCACTCATTCATTAAACTGTTCATTCACCTAACCACACATCCACTGAGGCAAACCATTACTCACTCTTCTAGTCATTTGCTTGGTGTGTATTTATTTATTTACTTGGTATAGGGTCTCACTACGCAGCTCGGACTCACAGTGATCCTCCTGTCTCAGCTTCCCCAGTGCTAGGATTACAAGCATGCAGCACCGTGCCTGATTTCAGTGGCCGACACAGCAGGTTCTAGGCCCTGGATACTGGGGATTGAACTCAGGTCTTTGTGCTTGCCAGGCAGATGTTTAGACCACCAAGCTATCTCCCCAACCCTGCTTATTTCTTCATTCATCAATTGACCAACTGGGACAAATCATCCATCCATCCATCCATCCATCCATCCATCCATCCATCCATCCATCCACACACTCATCTACCTACCCACCGACCTACCCACACATCCATGTATAATCGAGTTAATCCATTCTTTTTTTTTTTTTTAAGAAAGAATCCCACTATGTAGTTCAGGTCAGCCTAAAACTCACTTTGCACCCCTGGATGGCCTGGAACACACAGAGGTCCTCCTGCCTTGGCCTCCTAAGTGCTAGGATTTCAGGCATGCACCACCACACCTAGCAATCCATTCTTTTTTTCTTTTTAACCCATTCATTTATAGCGTAGTTTCATCCCTAACATGGGAATTGTAGGGAACTGGGGAGTGGTCCCTAAAGACTGCATGGAGGTGGGGTGTCTGAGCCGACCCTAAAGGACGCAACTCTACTGTGTCACTCATTCCACACAAGCAGGGTTAAGAAAAGAGGCACATGCCGGGCGTGGTGGCGCATGCTTGTAATCCCAGCACTCGGGAGGCTGAGGCAGGAGGATTGTTGTGAGTTCGAGACCAGCCTGAGCTACAAAGTGAGCTTAAAGCCAGCCTGAACTGCATAGCGAGACCCTGTCTCAAAAAAGACAAAAAAAAAAAAAAAAAAAAAAAAGAAAAGAGGCACAGCCAAAGGAGTTTGGGGACACAGGACTGGGTACTAAAGAGATGGAATGAGGGCTGGGGAGATGGTTCAGCAGTCTAAGCACTTGCCTGGCAAGTACAGGGACCTGGGTTCAATTCCTGCACCATGTGCTGAGCAGGCCCCAGAACCCTGGGTGTGCTGTGCCAGCCACCAAAACTGGGTGTGGAGGTGCACACCTGTAATCCCAGCACTAGGGAGACTGAAATAGGAGGATCACTACAAGTCTGAGCTGCATAGTGAAACCTTGTACCAAATAATAAATCTTTAAAAAGAGAGAGAGAGAGAGAGATGGGGTGACACTAACCTTTGCCCCAGATGTAGAGGTTCCCACCAGAGTCTCCGGTGACCACGTCGCCACCTTCCAAAAAGGTTACACATAGCACATACTTTGGTTTCTCGTGCTTCTAAAGTGGAGGAAGAGGAGATGCATCAGAGTGTGGCTGAGGCAAGACCAAGGGATCCTCTCTTGGCTCTGAGTGTAAGGGACATGGGGGGGGAACCCCTCCCACGTACCTCCTGTCTGGAGTGCACAGGTCCCCGACCACAGGCTCCCTCTTGCCCCACCCCATCCCATGCCTGCCTCCACTCTCAGCACCTCACTCGCCCCCCCCATATCTCCTTCCCTTGGGGACAGAGGAAGGCTGCACCCCTGCTTCCTGCTCAGTGTCTAGCTCAGCCAGTCAGCTTCTGACGCTGCGACTGCTCACTGTAGCCACTGCTACACCCATTTATTGAGCAGTTCCAATCCGCCAAGTGCAGTGGCCTCTTCCTTTCATGGGGTCCTCTCTTCTTCTGCCTCCAAGGAGCAGACAAGGACACTGAGCTCCCAGGGGCCACCAGCTCAGTGCCCCTGTCCTGCTGAGCCTCGGAGACCCCCAGGGCTGTCTCGCTATCTGCCTGGGTGGCCTTGCCTATCCCCCCTGAGCCCAGCCTGTCCCCACACTCTGGCACTCACCTCGAAGAGGCCCTGCCGCTTGCTCAGGCTGCCCCCCTCCAGGTTCCAGAAGTAGATGTGGGATTTGCCACAGGTGATAAGCAGGGTGGGGTCAGTGGGGTGGAAGGTGGCCACCAGCACAGCCTCGTTGGAGCACTTTGTGGGATCGGGGAGATTTCAAGTTAGGACCTCAGAACTATGAATCTAACAGACGCACCCTAAGCAGGACTGCCCCATTCAGTTGCATGAGCTGCGCACCGCACAGCCCACTGGCCTCTACCTTTCCCATGAGGCAAACTAAAGCACAGTAGGAAGCAGGACATGGCAATCCAACTCACCTTGGTCTAACTCAACAGCTCGCTTCACAACTATCTCTCCTCCTTTAACAGAGGGCCTTGCAATCTAGAACCCAGTTTCCTAGCCCCAGGTCAGGCAAGTAGCCTTGGGCCCCGCCAAGCCTCATTAACCCAACCTCTTCCCCAGAGCTATGGTGCCACTGTCCCCACTTCACAGATGCCACTGAGGCTGGGAAGGGCAAGCCCTTTGCTCAAAGTCACACAGCCCGCAGATAACAAAGGCAGGACTTAAACAGGAGTCCATCTGATGGTGATTCCTGACCCCTGAGATGGGCCAAGTCCCCAGGGAGCCACAGGAGGGGGGACAAGGACGCTCACCCCACCTTGCCATCCACCACCTTGGCCTCCTTAGCCCAGTCCCACACGGACAGCATGTGGTCGTTGGACTCGTCCACGGCACACAACAGGTTGCCCCCATTCTGTGGAGGAGAGGGGAGGAGGGGAGGGCTGAGGTGAACCCGGGGCCATTCACCCACACCCCACTCCTGCTTTACTACCTCCCAAGGTCATGGCCCACTACCCACAAAACACATCAACATATACTCCCCATCTACCGGCCAAGAAAACATCCTTTTTGGTTGTTTGAGACAGGGTCTCCCTCTGTATATCAGGCTGGCTGTGAACTCACTATGTAGCCTCAAACTTGAAGTGATCCTCCTGCCTCAGCCTCCTGAGTGCAGGGATGACAGGTGTGCACCACCCAAGCTGGCTGTAATTTGCTTTCTGAAATGGCTCATTTCTAAGAAACTCATCTAGCCAGTGTAATGGCACACACCTGTCACCCTAGCACTCCAGAGGCTGAGGCAAGAGGATCCCACTAGTTTGAGGCCAGCTGAGCTATACGGTAAATTCAAGGCCAGGCTGAACTACACAGCGAGACTCTGTCACAAAAATAAATAAATAAATAAGAAAATAATAAAAGAGAAACTCATCTAATTTACTCTTAGCTATCACTTCTCTGCCACTGGCATGTAAAACCAGGAATTCTTGGTGATATCATTAATCTGTATTGACTACATATGGAATGACTACACACGTCAAATCCAACCATTAATAAAGCTGGGGTAATGCTTATTTTTATATCTTGTTCTTAAACACAGATTAATTTTGGTTTGGCAGAACTGATTACCCCACACACATACACATGCACGCATGCACGCACGCAGCACAAACAATACAACTATTCTGAAACTTGCCAACGCAGGCCTCAGGAAAGCTGTGAGCCTGCGATCCTGTGCTTCTGCAGCTATGGGGTGGGGCTGGGGAACGGACTGTCTTTACTCCCCAATTCACTGCACACCAAGACTTTGGAAAACTATGATAAAAATGTGCAATAGGGTTGGGAAAACAAGCTTATCATCAGCAACTTGGGCATCGCAGCATTGCGGGGCTCCTGCAAATTCCTAAAGGTTTACTCTTGGCTTCTGGTCTTATCCAGATCTAGATCACACAGAGCCCTGCACAAGGGGGTACAAAACGCTAGGAAAGCGGGGTCTAGGGCATGTATCTGCACTCTCAGCTCTCAGGAGGCTGAGGCAGGAGTTTTTTGGTACGGGGGAATCAAAACTCAGGACCTTGGGCTTGAGAGGCAGGAGGGTTATTGGTTTCAAGGTCAACTTTGTCTCCAAAGAAAAAAAAAGATGAGGATGGCAGCTCACTGCTCCCAGGATTTGATCCTCAATACTGTGCCACTAGAGGAATAAAAGAGTGAAGGGATGAAGGAATTTCTTGAGAGAGAAGGAACCTTCTAGAGTTAAGGAGAGTGCAGATCAATAATGCCCAGGGGTTCAGACAGAACCAGGCTTCTCAGGTCAGGCATGATAATGTTTGGCCTGTGAGGTCACCAGGATCTAGTGCCCCAGGGGCTGGAATTTGGCTGGGGCAGTGGTTCCTCCTCAGGGCCATCTAGGAAGGTATACATTACTTCTTCTAGCTCTTGTCTTTTGTTTTGTATTTTATACCAAGAATCAAACTCAAGGCCTCACACTTGCCAGGCAGGTACTGTGCTGCTGAGCTACAACCCCGGCCCTAGTTTTGTGAAACTGGGTCCAGCTATGTAGTTCAGGCTGTCCTTGAACTCCAGGTGATCCTCTCGCCTTAGCCTCCAGAGTACTGAGGCTGCAGGTGACAAAGCACCACGCCTGGCTTGTCCAGGCTTTTGGAGGTACAAGGTGAACCAAGATGGGCCAAGGACTTACAGATTTGGAGAAGCCCACGCAGCACACAGCTCGGTCAAACACACCCAGGCCCAGCACATGTAAGGTGGAGAGGGAAACTGAGTCCCAGATGCGCACATGGGGTGGCAGCGGCTGCAGGCAAGACAGGGCTGTTACCTGGGGGTCCCTGCTCGGGTCCTGCCCTCCCTCCCCCTTGCCTACTCTGCCCCATTACCTTGCCCTCCTTAGTGGTGCCTGCCACCTGTCCTGTGGCAATGGTGACCATATCTGGGTGGACAGCCAGGCTGGAGAGAAGGGAGAGGCGGACAGGGCTCAGTGGAAAGGACAGGCTAGAATGGCCTAAGTCTTTCTTTTTTTGCTTTATTCTTTTTGAAACAAGGTCTCTGTAGTTCACGCCGCCTTTGATCTTACTAGGTAGCCCAGGCTGGCCATGAACTCATGGCAATCCTCCTGCCTCAGCCTCCCAAATGCTGGGATGATAGGGTAGGCTACCACATCTATCTTTAACAAGCCCCTTCCTACAGTGGGCCACAACAGTAACCCCTGGCTCTTCATTCTACAAACTGCTCAATTATTAGGTTGGCGACACTGCTGTACTTGGGTAAAAAGGGGATGAGGGCAGGGAAACTGAGACCTGGTCTCTGTCGCAAATGCCCCAAGGCTCAGGCCTGGAACAGAATAACCAGGGAACCACACGGGTCCCAGGGGGCCACCACCTGGCCACAGCCCACCACAGGGCTCTGTCCATAGTGCTGACTCACACTTTTCCAAAGGCACTAAGGGAGCCCCTACCAGCTGCAGTCCCGATCACCCATTCACGAGCTCCCTACTCAGTGCTGCCTGGGGACAGCTGGTGGCTCTGGAGAAGGAGCCAAGCCCTGGCCCCAGCCTTCACCTGCCTGTGCTGGCAGCCATGCGGAGAGAGACCCTGACCCACAGCTCCCTGTAATCCCCCACCCTGCCAGGCCGCACCATTTGATGTCATCGTTGTGTCCCAGGTAATGGCGCTGTCTCTGCTCCTCCACACTGTACAGCACAGCCACCGAGGCCACGAAGTACACAATCTCCCCCGTGGGCAGGAGATACAGGTTTGCCCTGCAGTCTCGGCCGCGGTAACCGTAGCTGGAGGCGCCCGGGGAAGTTAAGGAACCTGTTTCCTGCTGTGCCCTGCTGAGCTGCAGCCCCAGGGCAGTGGGACTCTTAGCCCTGTAGCAGGCTCCCCACACAGGTCCCTGCCTGAGCCCCTGAAACCTGAGTTTGCTCCTTCACACTGAAGATGGGTCTTTGCAGATGTAATGACCATGAGACTGTCCCGGATTAGCAGTGCAAGCTCT
>PVKA01011901.1:46842-59495 GCA_004027165.1 Ctenomys sociabilis
AAGAAAGACACAGGTAAGGGGGTGAGGTGTTGGGAAAGCCACTACATGAAGACAGATTGGGTGTGGCTATCAGCCCAGGAGCCCAGACTACGACCCCACCAAGAACTTTTTTGGATGTGAGAAAAGTGCTCCAAATGCTTCAAGCCACCTGGTTTATAGTAACTCAATTTTTTTTTTTTTTAAGACAGGGTCACATTCAATTGCCTGACCTGGGCCAGGGTAAGGCAAGCACCTGCCTGGCAAGTGCAAAGTATCAAAAAGTAAACTGCCTGAGCTGGGCCTTGAACCTTAAGAGCCTCCTGCCTCAGCTTCCTGGATAGCTGGAATTACAAGTGCGTGCCACTTCACACACCTTGCTTGTGGCAGTTATTATAGCAGACACAGGAAATAAAAGCCCTCATCTACATTAGAGGCCTCAGGTATCTTATTAAAAACCAACTAACGGGGGATGGGGAGATGGCTCAATGGAGTAAACACTTTCCTGGCAAGCGCAAGGACCTGAGTTCAATCCCTGGTTCTGCAAATAAATAAATAAAAATAAAATAATAATAATAATAATACCCACTGACAGCCAGACATGGCGGTGCACACCTGTAATCCCAGTACTCAAAGAGGCTGAAGGAGGAGGAGCTCTGTGAGTTCAATGTCAGGCTGTGCTACATAGTGAGTTCACGACCAGCCTAAACTATATATTGAGACATATGTCAAAAACAAACAAACAGGCCAGGGAGCTATCTTGGCAATGCAAGTGCCTGCCTGGCAAACACAATGACCCAGGTTCGATCCTCAGTACCACATGCCCTGCTGGCCCCAGAACCTGTGCATGCCGGTCACTGAAACCAGGCATGATAGTGCACACCTGTAATCCCAGCACTGGGGAGTCTGAGACAAGAGGATCACTGCAAGTCTAAGCTGTGTAGCAGGACCCTGTACCAAATTAAAAAAAAAAAAAAAAGAATAAAAACAAACAAAACCCACTAACACATTGGTCAGCTGTCACAGCACTTGTAGCTCTCAACTCACTCACATCCCCGTCCTCTCAGAGCCCAGGCCTGGCCCACCCGGGCCCTGACTCCCTGCTCCCTTCACACTAAGCTGTGGTCACACTGCTTCCTGTCCACCCTGACCTCAGGGCCTCTGCACTTGCTCCTCGTCTACACGAATGCGCCTGCCCCTCATCTTGCCACCTCCTTCAGGCCTCAGCTGGACTCTCAGCTCCCAGACAGACCTGCCCTGCTCAGCCTACTACAGATGATGGTAAAGCATGATGGCACACACTTGTAATCTCAGCATACTGGAGGGTTTGGGATTTGTTTGTAGGGTGTCTTTTTTGTTACAGGGACATGAATTCAGGACTTCGAGATTACCAGGCAGGTATGCCACTGAACTATATCCTTGGGGCCTTGTTATTTCTTTCTCTTTTTTTTGTCTTTTTGAGATAGGGTCTCACTATGCAGTTCAGGCTGGCCTTAAGCTCACTTTGTAGCTCAGGCTCAAACTCACAACAATCCTCCTGCCTCAGCCTCCCGAGTGCTGGGATTACAGGCATGCACCACCACACCCGGCTTTTGTTTTTGTTTTAAAGCAGTGTCTCACTATGTATTCTAGGTAGTCTAGCTTGTCCTCAAATATGTGGAGATCCTCCTGCCTCAGCCTCCCCAGTGCTAGAATGACAGGCATGCGTTGCCCTGTCTGGCTCATACTAGCTTTCTCGGGCTCGGCAGCTCACCTGGTTTTTTTGTTTATTTGTTTGTTTTTTTGGTGGAACCGGGGATTGAACTCAGGCCCTTGCGCTTGCTGGGGAAGCGCTTATTCTACTAAGCCATTTCCCCGGCCCCCTTCTCCTGGATGTTTATTAGGATCTCTGCAGCTGGGCTATGCTGCCGTGGGTGCTGCCTTTGGCCTGGAGGAAGTTCCAGCTCTCAGAAGCCCAGCCACATGGCCACCTTCCTGATTTCTGTAGAAGAGCCAGGGCCTAGAGAAGCACAGGCAGAGACTGGGTCCTGCAGCCTGTAGCCCAAGCCAATGGGCTTTTGGGAAAATTCAAGTCCCAGTCTCAAGAGTTCTTGCCTCAGATCGGTTCTGACTCCTAGGATGGGACTAGGTCTCCCCTCTGGTTACCGGTTGTTCAAACTACAATCGGGATTGTAGACAAGAGACAGGTCATGTCTGTCACATATTTAAGACAGAAGAACATATAGCCATGCCTGTCACTAAATGCTCCAGAAAGATGAGTTACTATTTTATCACTTCTGGTTGAGATACATAGGATTACTCATTCTCTTCTGCAGTACATTTATCAGAGGAGGCAACTGAAGCAGAGAGAGTCCCAGTCAGACGCAGGGCAGGAGTTTGAGCCCATTTCTACCACATCCAGTGCAAAGCCCCTCCCTCCCCAAGTCTCTCTCAGGACCTCGGTCTCCCAGGGCAGAGGAAAAGGGAGGCACGAAAGCAAAGGATACACCCAGTCCAGCTTGAGGCGGCAGGAAGGCAGCTCCGAGCGCGTGTCCAGGCTGTAGGCGGGCGCCAGCTCGTCGGGGATCAGCATAGGCACAGGGCGGCCTCGCAAGAACATTTTCACGGATCCTTCTTCTGCCAAGACACCCACAGAGGTCAGGGGCTAAGACCAGCCCAGGTCCCATTCCCACCTCTCTTGGGCTTCAATTTTTAGTTTTTGAGACAGCAATGTTAAAATGCAGGCTGGCCTCCAACTCACTATAACCCATGCTGGCCTAGAATTCACAGTGATCTTCCTGCGTCAGCCTTGCAAGTGCTGGGATCATAAGCTGGCACCACCACAACCAGTTACTTTTTTTTTTTTTTTTTTTGCAAATAGGTGGAGAAACTGACTGAGACCATAGAAGCAAAGGGCCAGCAGCAGAGTTTGACTTGTTATTCCCCCAAGAAGCAAGTGTCCGACAAGATCTTTCCTCCCCACTCACCCATGCTGAAGATAACTTCTTTGGTTTTGCTAGCAGGAAAGGACGCATCCAAAAAAAAAAAAAAATAAAGAAGAAGAAAAAAATGCTTTAGCAGGCGGTCACAAGGTCACAAAGGGGAAGAGGACTACGGTCTCCCACCCCCTCCTCACTGCTCCCCGGAGGTCTCAGGCGAATAGTGGGGGCCGAGTCAGGGGCGGAGCTCTGCCTCTCTGCAGGCCGTGTGCTTTGCTCGGTTGATCTTGCAGAGCCTAAGACACAGGCCCAGAGAGGCAGTGATCGCCAAAGATCACACAGCACGAAGTGGCAGGGACGTGATCCTGGAAGAGAGGAGTCGCCAGGGATCCCTCCCTCCTAATCAGCGTGGTGCTCGCCGGCGCCCCCCTGACCGTCCACAGCGCCCCCATACTTAAGCTGCGAGGGAAGCAGCGAAAGTTTCGGGAGAAGGGGCGTGTCTCCATTCCCTCCCAGCGGAAAGGGGTGAGGTGGGCGGACCCGGGTCCCTGGGGATCGGAGTGTCCTGGGACCCAGGCCCCGGAAGCAGGGTAAGAAAGGGGTCTGCGAGAGGGTCTCACCCAGCTCCAAAGCTACTCATGGCGGCGGCCGGCGGAGCTTCGGGGCCGGGGGTGGAGCCGGGAACCGCTCCGCCGCTTCCGGCCCTGGGAGGTGCCCGCGCCGCCGCGCCCTGCCCCGCCCTCCGCGGCCACCCCAGGAGCTGGCAAGTGCCCCTGGGTCCCGCATCCCGGGCTGTGGAGTCCTGATACCCGCTCCCTTTGAGGGATGCGTAAGAGTGGTTAAGAATGTGGGCTCGGGCCCGCCTGCCTACGCGCTGACCCACCCACTCCTGCCTCTTTCTAGCAGCGCGGCCAAAGTGGCCCAACTCTGCCTCGATCTCCCCATTTCAAACATGGGGTTAGTCCGAGTACCTACATCTTTCGGGGTGGCTGCGAGAATGAAACAGACTAATAATTCACGTAAGCGCCTGGGGGAGCACCTGACACATAACTTGTTCGCTACGATTTCAGAAGAATGGAATCCTGCGGGGTTTGACCCGGGTCTTGCCTCAGCCCAGACTGACCACACCCACCGCGTCGTGACTCCACCCATAGTCCCTGGCTCCGCCCACGACTTCGGTATGGCCCCGCCTCCAGAGTCCACCACTCTTTAACATTCTGATCACACCCACTTCTTAATTCTAACCTTGCCCCTAAATCGAGCAAGTCTAAAAAATTGATGGCTCCCCCCACCCCCGCACACACACACCACTCTCTGGCCCCACCAAGCGCTCTGACCAGGTCTACCTACAAGTGACCCAGTCCAGGTGTTGAGTCCCTACAAGGCCCAATTGGCTCCGCCTCTTGAAATAGACCACTCCCAATCTGACAAGGCTGCAGCTGGTGTCTCTGCCTCTCTGACCCCCACTCCAGGTTCTGATTCCGCCCAGGATAAAATTTCAGCTCTTGTTTCGTTTTGTTGTCTTTTTGAGACAGGGCCTCGCTATGCAGTTCAGGTTGGCCTTGAGCTCACTTTGTAGCCCAGGCTGGTCTCAAACTCACAACCATCCTCCTGCCTCAGCTTCCTGAGTGGTGCAATGACAGGCATGCGCCCCCATGCCCAGCTACACTGCCAGGATAAAATTCTGACAACACCTGCAACACTCCGACCACAACCTCACCTCGGACTTTTCCTTTCCTTGATGAAATTCTGAGGTTCAGTACCTATCACACTCTGAGACTCAAATGGGAGCTTCTTACCTTACTGGCTACATCCACGCACCCCATTCCATCCTGATCTCCCCTCTGGCTCACCCTCAGTAAAACCCGAATTACCCCCAGCGTTCTGGCCACGCCCCTCGATATTGGCCTCGCCCCCAGGCCTTCCATCTTGGCGGGCCACCGCCAGAATCGCACCTGCCTTTGAACTATCTCTTGCAGCTCTAGCTGCTGCGGCCCTCGTGGCCAGGCCCATGACTCTCAATCCCATCCTCTGCCTAATCGATCTGGTGTTCCGACCCCACCCCCCGCGGCACGACCCCGATCCGATACTTACCCTTCCTTTTTGGCGCTACAATTGCTGCTGGAGGATGTGGTGCGACTGCGGGGGTCCTCGCGACGAACGGAGGGGTGGCCTTCTGGCGGCAAGTAGGGGCGGAGGCTGCGACAAGGAGCACAGTAGGGAGCAGAGTCGACGAGGCCGCCGGGCTAGGGCTGCCTGCGGGCGGGAGCCCCGCTGCACCCTGCAGGGCCGTAGCTTGCGTGCAGGAATCCCTCCCTCTCCAAAAAACAGCCTCGGGCTTCCACGAGGGCTGGAAGAGGCTGGGGGGTCTGGTTTCGGTGCCTCACCTGCGCCCGGAGGTTGCATCCTTTTTGGGGGAAGATGGAGAGGTGGCATAGCCGCCCACGCGCCGCGGGGGTCCCGAGCCATTGAGGGGCGTCCTGGTGGGAAGGCCTTTCAGGAGCTGGCACACTGAAGGACGCGGTTGGAGAAGGGGGTGAGGAGAGGGCAGGGTTTTGAGCGCGCCCCGCGTCCCTTCCAGCCCAGCCGCCATACCCGAAGAGGTGGTCCCGAGGCGCGGGGGCGCACGGCCCTTGGGGGTCCCCCTAGCGCGCAGCACCGCGCCCTGCTCTTCGCACGCCCGCAGGCGACGCAGCGCGTCCGCCAGCGCCGCCTTTAGGACCGCCAGCTCGTCCTCCTGCAGCTGCAGCCGCTGCTCCAGCGCCGACACGCGGTCATCCACCTCCATGCCGCTCGTGCCGGACAGATTGTCATCTGGAAGGCGGGGGAGCGCGGGCTGCGGGGCTCGAAGGGGCTCCAGCGCCCGAGGTCCCCTTTGGATTTCCCGGTCTGAGAAGCGGGGGAGGCGGGAGGCCACGCCTCCTGATTCTCCCGCAACCTGGGGTAGAGAAGGCTCCGCAAAGAGGAAATCCCCACCTCTCTCCTGCCCTTCCCCACCTTTTCTCTCTGCCCAGCCGTGTGACCTTGGGGAAGTCCCTTCCTGTCTTCGTAGATTCTGAGAATCCTAAAGCCTCTTGCTCTGAATGCCGGGCGTGGTGGCGCACCCCTGTGATCCCTGCAACCTGAGAGGCTGAGGCAAGGGGATCAAAAGTTGGAGCTCACCCTAGGCAATTTAGTGAGACCCTGTCTCAAAATAAAATAAATAAAAACTTCAAAAGGCTCTGTGGATGTAGCTTAGTCCGAAGCCCCTAAGTTAGATTCTCAGTACCGAGGGAGAAAAGAAAAAAAAAAAAAAAAAAAAAAAACCTATGACTAAGATACTAAATAGCTATGAGTAATATCAACATTTTAAGAATGACATAAACCTACTCCCAGCTAGTGACACTAACGTCTAGAACAGGTATCCAATATTTTCTGCCAAGCATCGATGTTGTTACGGGCACTAACAGTACCTCAATTCCTCACACTTTCCTCCTCTTCCCCTTGGCTACTCGCTAAGGGGCTTCCTCACCCCTCCAGCCAGCCACAATGACAGGGCTTTTGCGCCCCCTGGCGGTCAGAGTGGGGATTGCACGGATCATATAGTGTCCCAGGAGACCCAAGGAAGACGCTTGGGACGACACCCCATCTCTCCTACCAGTCGTAGTTCCTTTCCTCTGTCCTCTTTATTTATTTTGCCTCTGTACTCCACATCCCAAATTTACCTCTTCCCCTCCTCTTCAACCCATAGGTGCTGCGAAAATGACTTCTCCATCACCCCCACCTCGCCCCATTTTTCCAGAAAGGAACACCCTCCTTCCCTCGCGGACTGCTCATACCCAGACTCATTGCTGACCACAGCCGAGATGGCCCTGGCTCCCAGCCTGCTAGAAGTAAAGATGGTAGCATAAACAGGGACGGGGCGTGGAGGTCGCACCTGCCAACTCACGTCCTAGGCTGCCCAGCCTGCCCGCCGGGCTCCGCAGTGCAGCCGTGGGTCCCTCCCCCTCCCTCCACCACCCAATCGCCTGCACGCCTTCGTTGGCCCTGCCCTCCCCCAAGCGCCTCGCGGGTCTTTTTCTAGACCTGCAAAGGAAGGTGGGGGCCTCCCGGGGTCAGGAGAGAGCCCTCTGCATTTGGAACCCAAGGGGGATTCTGATAAGAAAATCTTGGGCTTCTGTTTGTATCACGTTTTGCAACAGCAATCAAGGAAGGAGGCTGGAGGGGGTGTGCAGAGACAGGCAAAGAGTCGCAAAGAGGGGTGGAGGCGGGGGGGGGGACCGCCTAACTTCCTGGTTAGGCTGAGCCCCTTACTGTGTACCATTAGTACTGTGTGCACACGCACAGGCAGGCGCGCGCACGCGCACGCACACACACACACGCACCTGTTTTTGCAAGCTCGTGTATGTTAGGCCCTGTTCATGACAAACACTGAGCCCTGCTATGGTATGTGCTCAATAAATCCAGTCTAGAATTAACTGTTCTGCTCGGCTATCTACTGCCTGCAGCAACTCTGCTAGCTGTAGAATGCTAGTGTTTTATAGCGAGGGAGGAGGGGGGGGCGGGGAGAAGGCAGAAGGGATCGAAGTCCAGAAGGTTGAAGCTACTTGCTCAGGGACACACAGCAGTGCCATAGCAGAATGGTACTTGGCCTAGGCTTGGGCACCTGTGTCATCCTGTCTCTTGGAGGGGCTGAGGATGACAAAATGAGCATCTGGGATCCTCTATCAATTCCGGGGGTCCCTGGCTGATGAGCACATGCCCCAGGAAGTGACCTCCAAACTGGAAGGTGATTCCTTCCAGTGGAGGGGCCTTCATTTTGACACTTAGCCCTCACCCTTAAGCCAATGTCACTCTGAGGCCTCAGCCTGTCACCCCAACCCTCTGCTCCATCCTGACCACTCCCTTCAGCCCCAGCTACTCTGCCCAGAGACTAGGCCCCACCTTCCACTGTCCTTCTGGGCGCCCCAGAGCCCCCACCTCCCTTTATCCAGGCCTGACACTCGCAGGGGCCTTCCTAATATCAAGACCATTTGTCCAGGGGCAGGGGAGGGCTCTATTGGGTGGGAGAGGTGGGGAGGATATGGGGGGCTACAGTGGAGCAAAAGTCCTATGGCGTCATTCCTATCCATTTCACACCTTGCTCTCAACTCTAAGACCAAATCCCACCCTCACGCCCCCATCTGTCTGTCCTACTAGGGAGACTAGGGTTCCAAGACTGGGGGGGGGCAGAGTTGCAGGTCTAGCCCACCCGAAGGGTGCTTCTTCCAACCTAGGCTCCAGGAGCTCTGCCCCCTCCCTTGATCTTGCTACCTGGAGAGCAAGGGAAGATTTGAGTGGGTTCGGGACCCAGACCCTGGCTTTGGGGATAGTGACCTTGCTCCACAGTCAGGATCTTGCTCAGTGGGAGAAAAGGGGATCTTCCCCCAAAAGACGGGTGATATGGACTCGAAAGGATGGGGCAGGAGGAGGGTACTACTCTGCGCAGGGCTAGGGATGAGGGGGTCTCACCGTTGCAGTATTGCAGTAGCGAGGATGTGTCGTAGAGGCCGCAGAAGGCCGGACCGCGCTCCGCCATCGCCCCGCCAAAGCCACCACCGGCCCCCCCGGCCCCAGCCCGGGCCCGGTCCCCCCCCCAGGCCCTGTCTCCCGTTGCCATAGTAACGCCCTTCGTTCCAGCATCCCCAGCTCAGCCAGCCCTGCATCAGGCGGCCGACGCCAGGCCTGGCACCGGGGTCATCCCCTAGGAAGTCCAGAAAGGGGAGTCGGGACACCCTCTTCCAGTGCCCCCAATACAATCTTTAGTCCGGGATTGGCTGCGCCCGGGTCCCCCTAGGTACTGTCTGGCCCTGCCCACCACCAGAGTGTACCTTCTCTAGACCCCCTCCTCGCCTCTTTGGAACCAATGAGAGCCTGTCGCGCAGGCTCCTTCGCCAATAGAAATGAAGACGAATGTGAAGGGGTGGGGCCTGCTTTTAGTCTGAAGCGGAGCCCCCAGGTCTGGGAAGAGGATGAGGTAGAGGTAGACACTCCCTTATCCCCCAAACCATCTCCTTAATCTTTTATTGGATTCCCAGAAGCCTCTTCGCAAAACCACAGCCAGACATTATTCTGAAGTCCTTCCAGGTACCCACTAGCTCTGCTCTGAAACTCAAGCGAGCCGCGTTCTCGGTCCTTGTTTATTAGATCTGGCCCCACCCCAAGACTCTTAGCCCCGCCCCCAGAATCGTGTGGGTGTTTGTGTTCGTCTCCCGCCCCCAGAGCGATTAGCTCCGCCCCCTGCGCGTCGGAAGGATTATAATCTCCCAGAGATCTAGACCAGATTTTTGCAGGATTAGCTCCACCCTCAAAATTTAAATCCCTCCCCTAACTCTACTAACGACACCCCTAACTTTTCCATCTAATACCTTCTGGGTGTTCCAAGTCCTTAGCTCCGCCTCCCAGAGCTTTGGTCTCCCACACCCGAGTTATCCAGTCCGGCTTTTGACACAGGCCCAGTTGTACAGCCCCGACCAGCTGGCGGTGTCAGTCGGAGCAGGCTCGGATGTTGGGGGGGAGGAGAAGAGGGGAGAAAACCAACAATGGACTTTCAAAACATTGGATCGCCCTTCCAAGTCTCCACTGTGGCCGAAGACCCGGAGACAGCCCAGACCATATTTCACGGGGAGGGGAATCAACGGATTCTCTACCACTGAGCTGCATCCTCAGCCCTTAGGGTTTTTTTGTTTGTTTATTTTGGTTTTTTTCTTTTGCCTCGAAATCATGATCCTCCAGCCTCACCTTGCTAAGAGGCTGGATTACAGGTCTTGCCCATCACACTCGGCTTGCCTATCTCTTTTCCACATTCAAAACCATTTCTTGATACCAGACACGCAATTCTAGCATTGGGAATCTGAGGCAGGAGGGTCGCCATGAGTTCAAGGTCTGCCTGGATTAGATGGTGAGACCCTACCTTGAAACACAGAAGCGACAAAGCAAATAACGTACTAGCCAGCATTTAGTGAGCATTTGCTCTGTGCCAGGCACTTGCCACAAATCCTATTTTCATCACTGTTTTACAGAGCTGCTAAGGTTGGTTCTGGTCCTCTTAGGTAGCATAAAAATGATCAGAAAGATGGAGCGTGAGAAGGGACATTTGAACTGAGATTTGAGTGATGAGAAAGAAGCAATTGTAGCTGGGGGTGTGTGCACACCTTCGGTCCCAACACTCAGGAGGTCGAGGCAGAGGATCACTGTGCGTTGGGAGGTCAGCCTGGGCTACATAGTGAATTCAAAGCCAGCCTGCATGACAAACTGAGACCCTATCAGAGAGAGAGAGAGACACAGAGAGAGAGGAGAGAATTGTGCTTAAATGGAGGGAGGAAGCTTTTTGTCCAGAAGGGACAGCAAGTGCAAGAATCCTGAGATAGGCTGGAGTTTGGCATAATCCTGGAGCCGCAGAGCTGTGGGAGGAAGAAGAAAGCAAAAGGACCAGAGACCCCAGCGGTGATGAACCTTCTGGGCCTTATAAGACCTGAAAGGCTGTAGGAATGCTTTCGTACTTTGTCACTTCACCCTCCACGAGCTCTAATGAGACCAGCGATGTAATTACACACAAGCACAGTACCTAGCACGCAGGAAGCCCACATAAAGAATAACAACAGTTGGGGCTGGGGAGATGGCTCAGTGGGATAACGCTTCCTTGGCAAGCACAAGGGTCTGAGTTCAATCCCGGGTCCCACCAAAAAAAAAAAAAAAAGAAAGAAAAAAAGAAAAATGACAAAATTTACTCATTTCTCATTTCTCAGAGGACACCTACTGTGTGACATATTAAGATCAGTGATGGATTCAGTCATGACCCCGGAACCAGGTGCAGTGCTGGGCTCCTGTGACCCTAGCATTCAGAGAGTGAGGTAGGAGGATCACTGTTAGAGCCCAGAATGGGATACACAATGAGTTGAAAGCCAGCGTGAAAGACAGCAAGACCTTGTCTCAAAAAAATAAAAGCAAGCCAGGCACAGAGGCACACATTTGTAATCTTAGCACTCAGGAGGCTGAGGCAGGACAATCAAAGTGAATTCAAGGCCAGCTGGGCTCTGAGTGAATTCAAGGCCAGCCTGAATTGCATAGTAAGACCTCATCTCAAAAAAAATCACTAGGCCCAAATAGACATGGGCCATAGGCACCCATGTTTCCTGCCTTCCAAACTCCAGCTCCTCCCACCCCTGCATGAGCTCAGATTCTAGAAGTCAGGCTCCTGCACATACAGGGTTCAGAAGCAAAGATGCACCTATTAAGGCTGTTGCTGGTGACGCCAGAGGGCTGTAGGAAGCCCAGGGGACAGCAGGCAGAATTTGGACCAGTGGATTTCCAGGGAGCAGGGAGAATTCATGTACAGATGCACATTGTTGGAATCAGGGATGTAGCTCAGTGGCACAAGCGCCTACCTGGTAAGTGCAAGGTCCTCGGTTCAATTTCTGGTACCAGAAAATAAAAAAGTGTGGTGTTGGCTAGGCACGGTGGCACACACCTGTGACCCAGCTACTTCCCACCTGGGAGGAGGAGGCCCAGATGAGACCCTGCGGCAAAATTTTAAGCATATCTGAGAAGGGCTGAAGATGTAGCTTAGTGGTAGTTAGGGACCTGGCTATTCATCCCTAGTACTGAAGGAAAACAAAAGTGAGTCACTCCCTGGAGGGGCTCCCAGCCCCACTCTGGGGCCCAGAACCCTTCAACATAGACCCCGCCCAAGGGCGTGGCTCCTTTGTGGAGTGGGAATCACCCCAGCACCCACTTCTTGCAGGGGAAGAGCAGGTTGGATGAGCAGGCACCTGCAGTGCTCTGCGTAGTTATTGGAGCTGGTTGTGTTGCAGGTGTTTTCACAGGGAGATGTCAAGGAGCTGTGGGTGGGTGCTCTGCTAGAGGAGGGATGGGATGGGCTCTGTCTTTCTCTCTGCCTCTAGGCTTCTTTTTCTTTTTCTTTCTTCTTCTCCTTCTCTTCCTTCTTCTTCAAGGTACTTAACAAGAATCAAACTCAGGACCTCAGGTTTACCACCTCATCGCATATGAGCTGTGTTGCCTTGAGCAAGTTACTTACCCTCTCTGAACACCATCCTCCTCCTCTGGACAATGCAGATGATATACCTGCTACAGATTTATTACAAAGAGTGAGCTGCTGTGAAATACCAGTATTGGCAGCTGTTATTTTGAGTGTGAGTCTTTTTTTTTTTTTTTTTTTTTGAGACAGGGTTGTGTTGTGTAGTTCAGGCTGGCCTGAACTTACTTTGTAGACCAGGCTGGCCTTGAGCTTGCATTGAACCCCCTGCCTCAAATGTCCTAGAGCCAGCCATCATTGTTTTATTAGTTCTACTGATCTATGGCTATCTCTTCCAGGCCCTATTTTTTCCCCTTTCTGACAGTTTTGTTTTGTTTTATCAGGTTTGTTTGTTTGTTTGTTTGTTTTTCTGGTACCTGGGATTGAACTCAGGACCTTGAGCTTGCCAGGCAGGCACTTATTCTACTGAGCTATCTCCTTGGTCTCTTTTATTTTTTTTAACCTCTATTTTTTATGTGGTACAGGGTCTTACTAAGCAGCTTGGACTGACTGATCCTCCTGTCTCAGGCTCCCCAGCAATGGGATTACAGGTGTGCGCCACCACACCTGGCATGGCAAGGCATGACATGCAGTACCGGGGACTGAATCATTGAGCCTGGGTTCTTGAGCTTGCCAGGCAGGCACTTATGCCATGAGCTACCTCCCCAGCATTTTTTTTTTTTTTTTTTTTTTTTTTTTTTTTTTTT
>PVKA01011902.1:0-59402 GCA_004027165.1 Ctenomys sociabilis
GCTGCCTCAGCAGCTGCTGAAATTCCCTCCAAAGATATTAAAAGTGCCATTTCAGGAAATCCACTGATAGCATGTGCTGTCCATAAAATGAGTCTTTAAGGTAAAAAATCCATAGTTTTGGAGATTTAACAGCCATTTGTAATCTTGACAGCATCTTACATTTTTTTCTAATGAATTAGATTGTAAAAAAAAAAAAAAAGACTTTTTAATGCTGTATTTTTTTTGAAAAGCTACATTCTGAAGTCAGTGAACCAATATTCCAAATGACTAGTGAATGTTATAAGAATCACAAAAGGGTAAACAGAGGCTCCTAGCTAAGGCAAATCAATGGACTTCACTACACCACAGTACAAAAAAGTTCAATAGTACAGTTTCAGATTCCACATAGTGAGACCCTGTCCCAAAAAGAAAAAAAAAAGTAAAGTTGAAGGCTTGTGGGGACATTCAAAAAGAAGGAAATAAATGTTTTAAGAGTTAAGGACTCCGTATGGAGACCCACCATCTGACTGAAAGGCAGAACTATACTTTTTAAAATATCATGTGCTCAGGTTTGGTATAGTAATAGCCATAAGAAGAGCTGCTAAAAGTTCCCTCTCTTAGCCAGGCATGGTGGTGCACACCAGTAATCCCAACAACCTAGGGGGGCTGATGCACGATAATCTCAAATTTGAGCCCAACTGGAGAAAATAAGTGACTTAGCAAGATGTTCAAAATAAAAGAACAGAAGAAACTGCACTGTGCAAAGACCCTTGGTTCAAACTGCAGTACCATTAAAATTAGTAAAGTCTTTTTCCCAAATAGCTATCTGTGCACCACATGCTACACTGGCCCTGGCCCCGGCCCAGGGCGGGATGAGCCAGCCACTGAGAATGGGTGTGGTGGTGCACACCTGTAATCCCAGCACTAGGGAGGCTGAAAACAGGAGGATCACTATGAGTCAGGACTGTTGAGACCCTGTACCAAAGAAACAAGTAAATGAATAAACAAACAGTTACCTGTGTGAGGCTGGATGTTCTTCATACATTTCAACCAAAACAAACTAAACTCCACAGATAGGAGGCAGAGCAGATAGGAGAATCCAGACACCAAACAGGTTTGCAACAAATAAAAGAATGCTACTCTTCTTGATAAATCATTTTTTTATCATAGACCCTCAATGTTTATGTTAACATGTAAGGTTATAATCTTCAGATGAAGACACTTGAGGAAACAGAGGGACAGGATTATCAAAATGTAAAACAGCTGGGTGCACTGCTGCACCTGAGGAGGCCCAGCTAATCAGGGGGCTGCGGCAGCGGGGCCACTTAAGGCCAGGAATTTATTGCAAGGAAATGAAGGAGAAAGGGAGGAAAGAAAACATGAAATAAAAACTGAAGGATATGAATTTCTAGGATTAATTCCAAACTATTACAACTACCAGGGGAGTTGGGAGAAAAGGCAGAGTGTGCATGCAGGAGCTTGTTAAGAACTGAAGGAGCTGTTAAGATGGACTCATAAGAATGTCACATCTTTACCTTCATCTTCCATATTTGGAAGCCAAAGTGGCAAAACAAAAAGTGCAGTGTAAACATTATTTTAAAAATTTCAGCGGGGGTGCCAGGGAGATAGCTCAGCTGCCTAAGTGCCTGCCTGGCAAGCCCAAGGTCATGCATTTCATCCCTGGCACAGAAAAAAATAAAAATAAAAAATTTCAGAAACGAAGCCCAACAGAAAGCTGTTTTGACAACAGCTATTCCTTAGAGATGACATTGAGGCTCACAGTGGGGTAATTCCCCCCCACTTTTCTTTAATTAAAATTGTACAGCATGGCTTTTCATTTATAGTCACATATTACTTGGATAAAACTTCACTTGAAAATTCTTGTGACTGACTGTGAAAAGCCACCTCCCAGCACGTGCCCCGAATCCAGAGCACCCTGCAATGCTGCAAAACTGCAGAAAAATGGATGCGCACAGCAGGAGAGCTGGGGGGCTCGCTAACAAGCTAAGCCTAGTCTCTTTCATGTAACAGCTGTACTTCCACAGGTCAGGGCTGCACCCAGGAGCCTCTCCAGTGGTCCAACTGGGAACACACTGCTCAGCTAGGAGGGGGAGGAGGAGGAGGAATCCACCTGGGAATCTAAGAACACACAGCACTGCTCACGCCTTCTGGGTGCAGCATTAGCCAGCCAAGTACCAGGGAGTCACATCCGAGGACTACAAAGTTTAGTCATCTTTCTTGTCCATCTAGAATTCTCAAATTCACAAATGTCATGGTGTAAAAAAAAAAAAAAAAACAGGGTAACTAAAGGTCTCAATGTGTGTAGAGAAAGCCTGGAATTAGTTTCTACTTTTATCTCCAAATTCCATTAAACGATAAAGACTGTGCCTTACCGACAGAAAGGTCTCAATGTTCTCGTGAACGAAGGAGGCAACATCCTGCCAGTCCAGAATGTCTCCAAGCCAGCTGTTCTGACGACTTACATGCATCTTGTGCCCTTTGTGTCTTCCTGAATGCGTTACATTCTATGGAACAAAACAGTTCAGCTGCAAAATTTCCATCTTAAAGAGTAAAAATTATAAACATTTTGCTTTAGCTCCACTTACACACTTCAGCAAGTATTCAAAGGCGAAGAGCCGTGAATTATTTAAGAAATTGACTAAGGACTTCATGCAAAACCCTAAAACAGTATTTTTCCATTTATATCCTAGATATTATACCCAAGTCTGGTTCAAGTGCTTCCCTCCTAAATACATATGTTATCCTCACCATCTGTAACAGTGTACTAATACAATACTCGCTTCACCTTTTTCTTTTTTAGTCTTTATATTCCTTTCTTGGTTTCCATATCTTGGCTCCCCCCTTCTATTTCCTTTATTCATCATCTTTGTTGCTTTTTGAGATGGGATCTCACTAGTAGTTCAGAGTGACCTTGAGCTCACTAAGTAGCCCAGGCTGGCCTTGAACTCACAGCAATCCTCTTGCCTCAGCCTGTTGTGATTATAGGCATGACCTTTTTTCATCTTTTGTACAAGACAAAAGAGGATAGAGAGGAGACTATGATAAGCATAAATGAAATTCAACTATCTGTAAGAGAATTACACTGGCAGGAATAACTACATTTGAAAAAGAGATGTGAATAAACACAGTGACCAGGGGAGGTTAGAATTCAGCGGCACACTGTTAATATTCCGTATCCATCCTCTCACTTTCTGAATCTCGCTTCCATTCTCTCACTTTTGCAAGTGAAACACTGCTATGTGTCTCCATTACACAATGCGCAAAGACTTTCGCTAACAGTGAAGGAAGTAAAGAAAATGATACACTTAGCCACTAATATCTGTGCCTTTTAAGACTGGTATTCTCCCACTGTAAAAGGAGACTCAAAACGGGTGAGGGCCAGGCAAGCCCAGAGTTGGCACAGAAAGGAGCTGTGGCCTTCCTAACCTAGTTCTTCAGCAGACGGAGTCAAGTACAGGACACTCACTCTGCCTAATGCGCCCCTATTTGTTTTAGCTTTGTCTTTGAAACCCACAGGAACTAAGCCCCCCCCACCCAACAATAGCACCTAAGAACCTAATCAAACACATGTCACTAAACAACAAATTCAAATAGAAGTCAGCCCTCTTCCTCTTCAATCCCAAGTTAAGAGGTTATACCTGCTTCTCCTCTCTGTACACCAACCCTAGTAGAAAATCACCAGCTATCACCCACACTATACACAATATGCTGAGGGCCCATCCGACCTGGGGAGACCACAGCTCAGCAGAACCAACTGCTTTCAAATCATTTTTGTGCTTGGGGACACACGGTATTACTTTTCATCGTAAACCTCAAAGAGGACACATGCATGCATACGAATGTTGCTCTAAAATAAAGGTTTCAGAGCCAGGCGTGGTGGCGCACGCCTGTAATCCCAGCACTTGGGAGGCTGAGGCAGGAGGATTGTTGTGAGTTCGAGACCAGCCTGAGCTACAAAGTGAGCTTAAGGACAGCCTGAACTGCATAGTGAGACCCTGTCTCAAAAAGACAAAAAAAAAAAAAAAATAAATAAATAAAATAAAATAAAATAAAGGTTTCTAGCAACTTTTAGATCTATTTCTTCCTCAAAGAAAAAAGTTCTTAATGTCTAGAAGTGAACTATAGAAAAATAGAAACTAGCCACATGTGGACACCAAGCCCTAAAATTTGACTGCCCCAAAATCTGAAATAATTGCTGTAAAATGAACACTACATTTTAAAGACTACTTTAAACAGGAAAATTATTTACAAATATATAAAATTAAGATTTTTCTACTGATATATATATATATATATATATATATATATATATATATATATAAATGAAAGCAGCTGAGGCATATACAGGCAGGTAAAGCATATTATAATATCACTGGTTTTAGTTATTTAATACAGTTATGGTCGCGTGAGTGACTAACAAGGGCTGGAAGGACAACAGTGCTAGAGTGCAGGCACAGCAGGCGAGAAGCTCTGGGTTCAATCCTGAGCACTACAAAAAACATGTACATAGCCATTTCTACCACACTGAATAAATCTGAAAGCCAAGGTATTGTCTATAAAATTGAGCAGAGGAACACTGATACTGCAGAGGGATTAACAAGTTTTGCCCAGAGACCAACCACCAATGAATGCTTTTACTGACCTGCTGCTTAAAAAAATCTCAATAACTCAAATTCCAGTGTTAATACAGTTCTATCACATCAATGAACCCACACAGCAAAAGGACTTTGCTTCATATGGAAAATGTTAAAATGACTTACCTTTACAAACCAAGAATGGTAGAGTCTGTCCCAGAGTTCTAGTACTTGCTTTTCAATTACGGCAGTATTGTTCACCTTGTCTCCTAGAATTTTATGAAGCTAGAAATGAATTAAAAATGAAGATTTAATATTTCAGGCAACATTCCAATAAAACTCATAAATACTGGGTCTTCATTTGTTCCAAACCAAATTAAAATGTTCCAGACTTTTAATCATCACTAACCACAATGTTATTCTCTTAAATTCTATATTCCTGCGTGTTCCCATAACATTCCTTTCCTTTGCTTCTCACATCTTTTTACTTTTTGTCTTTCCTCTATTCTCCGGTCTCTGAGAGCTACTTTGAATAACATGAGAATGGAGCAAATGAAGTCATGTTTGTTGACCTACCTCAGCTCATCTACCGGAGAACAATTTCTTCCCTGTGGCCCATTACCCGCCATAATTGATGTCTCATGTTACATATAACTTTATTATTAAGAACTGCCATAAAATTTTAAGACTATCATGGTAAATACTAATGAAATCCTTTCATTAGTCTGTTTATTGAGAGATTCCAGGCCTCATGTAACTATGACTGGGTGGCATGGCTTTTAGGTTTGTGAGAATCAAATACACTGAAACAAGATAATTTGCATTTGCTATAAACTTATCTTGCTTTTTATTTATTATTAAAACTATATTGTAACATTAAAGATAAATTCAAAAGGCAAATGCTCAACTGTAGAACCATTTGTTTAATAAAAAGTGTTTCCATTTCCCCATGTCTCTGCAACTTTCATAGCTATCTTCTTTATTTGTACTGGCTTCATATTACTTCATTAAGTTATAATACTACTTAGTACACAAAATAATACATACATATTATTTTGTAACCAATAATAGTAAGATAACAAATAACCAAAGAAAATGAAGGCTTTGACAATGATTGCTAAACAGTCTTTTTTTTGATGGAAAGTGGGATCGAACTCAGGCCCTTGCACTTGCTAGGGAAGCGTTTATTCTACTGAGCCATCTCCCTGGCCCCATGCTTTACAGTCTTCTATAAAGATTATACCAATTTCTACTAACATTGCATGGGCAAACCAATTTTCCCAAAGCTTTAAGGACTAGCTGAAAACGTTTTAGATGATTTAGTAAATGTAAAATAGTAATCCATGTTTCTTCTTTTCTCAAACGTTTCTTTTCCATATTGGTTTACAATGTGTATTTACCGAACTTCTGTCTCCTGGATGTTGGTCTTATACTTGTTGAGCTAGTCATTAGACACATTTGATGTAAATACATATTAATTTATTCATAAACTAGACAAAATTAATGAATGTAACAGTCATCTATTTAAGGAAAGCATTTTTACAATTTAAATAACTTTTACCTATATTATAGTCTTTGCAAAAAAAACCACAAGAATTAGAAAGTGCTTTTGTTGGGCTGAGGATATACATCTCAGTGCTAAAGAGTTTGCCTGGCATGTGCTATACTCTGCATTTGATCCCCAAAGCTCCAGAAAAGGCAAAAGGGGAGGGGGACTGATAAAAGAAAAAAAAAAAGTTTTGTAATCATCTTTGTTCTTTTAAGATGAGAAAACATTTTGAAAGAGTAGAGAAAGTCATTCAATTAAGTGGCAGTAAAGATAAAATATTCTCTAATGTTCTTTCAACTACAGCATATATAACCTGTGGGGGTAAAAAACTACCTCACAGAGCAAATTACTCAAAATGATTAAAAATCACAATACAGTCTAATTTCATTTACTTACTTTGAATTATTAGTCTTTTATATATATCATGGCATTCAGATAACTCACTGACTTCTGCTACCAACATTCCCTATGAGACTCTGAGATCACCCTAACCAAGAGGCCTACACTGTTAAGTTCACACACAGTGGCCTTTAGTGCAATAAAACACTATTTTGAACTGGTATTTCCTCTAGCTACCTTACTCCCAGTACAACAGTGAATGATTCAAACTACGACAACTCTTGAAGTGAAAGACACTATGACAAAATTTCAGGTTACAAAATACTAATTTCCAAATTACCAACCATAGCGTAATACAGACTCAGAATGCGCCGCGACATTACAACACACACTACAAGCCACAGGGAAGACTGAGCCAGGGCGCACGGAGTCCAGTGGACTCAACACTGCTCTCGGGAGAGCCATGGAAGCACGTGTGCTGTTGATGGTTTATGACCTGCTCTCTGCATATGTAGGGCAGGAAAGTGAAAGGAGCAGTCACAGCACCCCTCGAGAGCCATCTGAAGGAAGGCACCTAACGGGGTGTCCAGAAAGGGGATAAAGGTCATGGAGCAACCATCTACTCACCCTGCTTGAATCCCCAGCAACACTGCTGCAGCTACTCAAGTCTTTCTCGATATATTTTCTTCTCTAAACTTCTATGTCACACACAGGATGGTTTTTCTTCTACTTTAAATACCACTCAGTTGGCTGGCTGTAGACCTCCAAAAAGAGCTTATGCCCTCCAAGTCTATCTTTGGTTCTCTTTGTCTCTGTCACTCTTTGGAAGGAGAAAGTTACAGGGACTCGGGCTTATTAAGCAAGTCTCTGCCAGTGAACCATAATCCCCAGCCCTCTTTGGTTCTCTTCTAGCTGTACTTTCTCTTTAAGCCATGTTTTGGCCTGTATTATACCCACCCCATTCACATAGGAAAAAGTCCTAATCACCAATACCTCAGACAGGGTCTATATTTTAAAAAGTTTGTTAGCGTGAATCCTAATTAATGTAAGTGCTGTCTTCATCCGAGAAGGTCAGGGTACACAGGGAAGACCGTGTGAGACAGCAAGCATCTAGAAGCCAGGAAGAGAAGTCTCAGTAAAACCCAATCCTGCCAACAATTTGATCTCAGACATCTAAGCCTCAAGAATTGTGGAAAGATAAACTTCTACTGTTCAAGTCACCTATTCTATGGTACTTTGTTATATCAGCTGTCAATAACTAATAGGCACCATGTCACCCAGTCCCATAATACCATGTAATAAATCTCAAGGCACCACCTATTCCCCCAAAGCTCCAGCTGGGCATGCACAGTTGCTTTCGTAGCAGCTTTATCCATTTAACAGGCATTTCAAACTGAATATGCCTCAAACAGAACTACTGCCTTAGCTCTGACACCTACGCCACTACTCACTTTTTCATCGCAGTTGAGCACACCAAAATTTCCTTCCCATGTACTTTACATCTCATCCGTAAGTAACTTGGTAGCACATCAAACATACATCCCAAATCTGACCATTTTTCTCAATATGAATGTCCACAATCTGGTCCAAGTCACCAGTATTTCTCACATGAGCCATCAGAATAACCTATCTGGCCTCCTGCCTTCTGCTTTCTTGATCCTTTGCTCTCAAAACAACCAAAACTCAGGGCATAGCCCTGTTACATCTGTGTAACGAATCCCAACTTCTTGTCATGGCCTCATTCCCTACTCCACAACAGGCCTCCACACTGGCCTTCTGTCTTTCAACCAAGCTTGTTACTATCTCAGAATCTTTGATTTCTCTCTGCTCTCAGTTTGACACATTCTTTCTCCAGACTGTCACCAACTGCACCTTCTCATCATTCAAGTCCTTGTGGAAAAGTCACCTCAGCATTCTTTTCTGGACATTCTAGCCATTCTACACAGCATTCTGAATCACTCTGTACCACATTTCTCTGTCTGCAGCACTTGCTGACACCTGCAACTATTTTTTTTTTTTTTTAACATGCTCAGCAATCCTTTCCTCACCACTACTTTCCCCAACACTTGGTGCAGTGTCTATCATGGTTACGACCTGGCTGGCATTTTCTCCATCAGGTCATGGACAGAAGGACAGGGAAGCCACATTTTATTCACTTTCTTGCTATTCTAGGGCAGCATCTCCAGACACAAATTTTAGAGATTTATATCAAAGAAACAAAAGGATGTCAAACAAAAGGATAGCCTGAGCAAGGATGCTGAATGAGGAAAGCTAACTGGAAGGAATACACAGAACTCACACTATACGAAGGGACACAGGAGACAAGGCTCAAAAATAGGCAAGGGCAGCCAAAAACACTGTTCACCCTCATGTACAAACACCCCAGAAGACTTTAAAAAAAATTTTTTTTTTAATCATTTATTTATTTGGTACAGGATCTTGCTACACAGCTTGGACTCCTAGTGATCCTCCTGTCTCAGCCTCCCCAGCACTAGGATTACAGGCATGTGCTACCAAACCCAGTTTGATACATGCAGTATCAGGGATTGAACTCTGGTCCTTGCACTTGCCAGGCAGGCACATAGACTGCCGAGCTATCTCCCCAGCCCAGAAGACTCTTCTTCTGGGCATGACATTCTTTCCTAATTGCAGCCCTCTCTAGACATTAGCTTTTACATCCCAATTCTTACATGATACTTAGCTAGATAAGATCTGAGGTTTGTTAGAAAGTTACAACTCCAGTTTCAATTGGCTCTTTTTAAAAACAATTTCACTGAGATGTAGCTCACGTACTTCACAGTTCACCCAGATAAATATACAACTCAAGGGTTTTTAATATAGTCACAGCATGCAACCATGATTACAATTAATTTAAAAATAGTTTCATTAGCTCGAAAGGAAGCCCCATGCCCATTAGCAATCAGCTCCTTCCCCTCCAGAATCCCTTATGTCCATAATCCACTCTGTTGTGCCTCTGGATTTGTCTCTTCTGGATCTTTTGTCAAGTAGAATTATACACATGTAGCCTTTTGTGACTTTCTTTCACTCAGTATGGCTTTTGCAAGATTAATCTACATTGTAACATTTGTCAATATTCCATTCTTTTATTGGTTAAAATTGTCCACCTGACATATTTACCACTTTTGATTGACCAACCTATCAGCTGATGAACACTTAATCATTATTTTTTAGATATCATCTTTGGCTACTAAACCAGGATCATACATATTTTATAATTCTGGTATCAATGCCCACCGCTTTTTGGCTCTCTTTGAGTCTACAATCTTTTCTTATTTTTGGAAGGGATGGTCTCACTATGCAGTTTAAGCTGGCAGTGACCTTGGAGTGATCCTCCTTCCTCAGCCACCCGAGTCCTGGAATGACAGGCATGTGCCACTGTGCCTGGTTGTTTCTACAATCTTGAACAAAAAATTTCTCTATGTAATTAGAGATCTACATTTTAAAATCAAAGGTCGATTTCTCTAGCCATCCAAAATTCACTTTCTGTATCTTGTTCCTCTGAAGAGGAATATAAAACTCTTCCTCGAATATAAATCAAAAATAAAATGCTATGCTTTCAGCAAGTTTATTTATAGAAGGCTAACTGCCTTCTACAATGACTAAATCTTCCTTCTATAAAGACTGAGAGCTGTATCCACATATTTATTTCTTACTTATTCAATAAATACTTTTCTAAAACGCTGATGTATGAGAATTGATTACATTACTTGGAAAAGACCCCAGAGAATCAGTAACATACCTGTCTCTCAATTTTTGATTCTATCCTTAGATTAGCAGACCACCTTTTGTGCATACATGCAGTATAACTTCCATCATTTTGGGGTGGATAAGGTCTTGTTTTGTTTTTATTTTTTTGAACAAGCAATCCTATCCTCAGAATTTTCTGTGCACAAGTCTCATTTCAACAAATCTTGTCAATACCCATAATCATAATTAGTTCAGCATATTAAAACTGCAATTCACCTTTATTCTGATGGGCAAGACTGGAGCTTTTTAAAACGGATATCGCACATCCATAGCCTGGATGTAAATCTTTCAGCTGTGGTAACAGCCTTTTCCTCTCCACTCAATGACTTTCCCTTCCCAAAGCTCCTTCCCCTGCAGTCAAGGCACATTCCTTTCCCTTCACCTTCACTCATAAAACACCCTCCTTGAAATACGCTCTTGCCTGACCTGTGCTCCTTCAGATTTACCTCAAGTGCCACATAAGAGTCCTTACTCTAGTTCCAGGCACACACTCCCAGCACACTACAACATAAAGAAGCAGGACTGGTCATCAGTTTGAAGCCAATTTACACGGCCACTGGGGACATTTTATCATCTGTATGGCAGGGAAAATAATTCAAACTATTAAAGCTTTCTTAGAAAGATTAAATGAGACTTAACTGGAAACTGAAAAGCACAGTACCAGCAGGTAAGAGGATTTAATATGCATTAATATCTTTTTCTTCACAAAGGCTTATTTGACAATGTAAGTTAGTAATCATTCTGTCCTAAGCACAAATACAGAATCACATGCACCTTGGAGCCAAAAGTAAATGACTAGCTCTCAGACTACTTAGGCAACTTACATTATTCAATGTGACTACCAAAAAGGTGTACTTTCATTGTATGTTACTTAAAATTATTTCAAAACTGGCAATTGTTCCAAACAGAACCTCGATTCATGCTTTTCCAAGGCCAGAATCCCTACCTATGAAGATCCTACAAAGAGCAAGCCCCAAGAAAGGCTCCTCTCTTACCTTGTGGGTTATCCATTCTCGTCCATACTGATACACATTGTTAGCTGCAGAATTTAGGGCTCTTTGGACTACCTGCGCCTCAGGAAGCCAACTAATTTAAGCAGGAAAAAAAAAGCGAAAAAAAAAAGGTGTATTTTTAACGTGTTGTTCCAGTAACACCATGAACTCCATACATGTATACAACTTAAACAAACTGTTGACCAGTCATTAATGTAGACACAAATGCACTGCAGGTAGGAATCCCTGATGTCTGGGACTAACTAGCCTATCTACCCTAACCATTTAGACCATTGTCCCCACAGCCTTCCTTTCATTATACTCTGTCTGGTTTCTCTTTCCATATGTGTCCTGGGTCACCAGCCCATGCAGCACCAGGTGAAGTGGTTCTGGGTCCATGGAGTATTTGACACCCAGGACAAAGTTCTCAAGTGTGGTCCACAGCCTCTAATGATTTCATTGTATAAGGGTATAAAGAGCAAAGATGGATCTCTAAACAGAAAACATGACTTGGGAGACAGGAGAAGCTTGGAAATTATTCTAATATTTATGTTCATCTGTAGCTTGAGGTATTAATGAATATTTTCAATTATATGGCACTATATTTTTATTAAAAATTATATACTCTATTGTGTTACTCAAAAATGTGCAAATTTGCAGAGACATCTGGATAGATCTTAAATGACTGACAAACATCAAATAGTCTGGAAAAAGATGCTGTGAAAATTGTATCTGTGAAAACCACTTGTCAACATACTTATGCAGGTGTCCTATGAGTATTATATGAAACACTTGCCATAAGACATCTACTTAATCCTAACCTCCTTGCAATGAGGCACAGGGCAGAAACACCTGAGCAACCCAGGATGGGATAAATGGGTTTGTGCCACCTCAGTCTGACACCGTCACAGCCACACAAGTGTTCAGCCTGCTACTAGCACTCAGCCAAGGGACATCTCAGCAGAAAGCAAGTCCCTACACAATTCGGACTGGCCTACTGTCTCTTTCCTGAGTAAAAGTGAACGTCTATCATCATGAGGCCTGCCAAGAAAGCAGCCCTGGTTAAAAATAACTTAGTCTGGCCCACTGGGTTTCATCCAAGTAAGGGCAGGACTGGGTGATCCTCAGCATCATTTTAGTCCCATCCCCTAATGAGAGTCCCGAGATGGATCATGAGGCTTGGCACCACTGAGCATGAACTAGAAAAGGGGCTCTAGACAATCAGCACTGTCCTAGATAAGAATAAGATCAGCTGCCACAGAGGAAAGTTTGCTGTCTCTAAGGAGGAGACCAGGTTGTTGTCAAACAAGCAACTGATAGGTTTTTTTCTGCAGCATGGAAACAAGATGACATTAAGAAAGGGGCCAAGTGCTGGCAATATCCCATGCAGACAGGCAAGGGCCACAGGAAGAGCACATCTAGTCCAAGGCCCAGAAGTTTACGTGGTCTCACAGCACTCATCTCTTTTTTTTTTTTTTCATGGTACCAGGGATTGAACTCAGGACCTTGTGCTTGCCAGGCAAGCGCTTATTCTATTAAGCTATCTCCCCGGCACCATTCACCTCTTAAGGTGCTTTCTGCAAACTTCTGTGGGATGCCCCAGCCCCCCATCTCATCTACGAAACTGAATCTCTCCCACAATCCACGTGTATAACAGGCACCCACGTAGCTGCTTCTTCAAGCTACAGTTTGAAAACTCAGCAAAGCATAGATTAGCAAAGGACATGGATTATACACCACAATGACACCCAGAGCACACACTGTCACAAACAGGGCAAAGAAATGCTCTAGTCAGCACCCTCAGTCACAAGACTACTGGCAGAGAGTAAGGAACGTGTTCCAACTACACAGGCTTCCCAAGCCCATCACAGGGAATGTAGGCCCTACATGGACCATATAGAATGTGCACCCAATTGGAAGCAAGTACATTGACCCATTTGTAACTACCTCCTCTACTAGAATTGGACATATGCATTTCCCCAAGATCCACTGCCTTCCTCACAACAGAAATCCAGTGCAAGTGAGGAATCATTCTCCTTGCTCCATGTCCACCCCCACTGTTTCCAATCCCATCCCCACTAATTTGCTGAAGGATGAGACCTTCTTCGCATCATCAAAGTCTAACTTGTAATCTCCCTGCAAACATTACTTGGGAATATAAAGGAAAAAAGTATTAATATATACATCTTGGACAGATTTTAAGGGAATTATCCTAACTGACCAAAAAGCAGTCTCAATAAGCTGCATACCTCATAATTAATTTCTGTATCATTCTTAAAACAATATTACACATATGAACAGAGTAGTGGTTGCTTAGGATTAAAGATACTACAGAAGATCAGAGGGTAATAAAAAGATGGCATCATGAACTCTGTGATGGAGTTCTGTAACTTGTGTGTATTGATGGCTTACACAGAACTATATATGATAACATTACAGGGAACACAGTGCATGCAAAACTGGTGAGAAATCCAAAAACAGCCTAGGACACCAGTGTAAATTTCCTACTTTTGTTACTGAATTAGTTTTATAAGACGAGAACATTGGAGGAGGTTAGGTGAAGAGCACATGGAGCCTCCCTGTGCATATCTTACAAGCACATGTGAATTCCTAATTATTTCAAAGTTTAAACCAAGTGAACAAAACACCCCCTCACAACTATGTGGTCTCAAGCTACAATGATTCTGTCTGCCTTCAAAACAGGAGAAGTGGGGCTTTACAATTCAAAACAAGCATGGAAGAGTTCACATTTCTTTCTACAAAACAAGAATGACCAGCAAAGACAAAGAATCCTATGGATATGAGGCCATGTCTGAGCTCTAGAAGACAATACCTGAAGGTCTGTCATGCTGTGGAAGGTTCCACCCACCTGCCTGGACTCCACGTGGCTTCTTCCCAAAATATTAACTGCTGGCAGACACTGCTTCCTCTTTTTTCTCATTCTCATTTCAAAACATATTATGTGTAAAAGAGGCAGGTGGCAGAAGGTCTCACTTTCTACTGCCAGGCACTCTGAACCCTACTTCCTAATCCCACCCTACTACACATACAATATTTACATTTATCCTGGCTTGTTTTTCTCAGTTTGTACCATGACTCTATCTCACACTCCATCCGCAAATAAATGCACTAGTTATCCCTTGGTTTTAGTATTTTCAGTTCTCCCAATTCTTACCCATCAATGTATACACAAGCTTCCTCTACTTTAAATTTTACACTTCCCTCCATCCCCACTATTTTTTCTCAGACAAATCTGAGAAAGAACAGTCCACGCTTCACTCTTTCCCCATTTCTTCACTTCCCAACGATTTCTCAAGACAATGCAATCTAATGGGTTCTGCCCCACCAATTAAATGGACTGCTCTGGCAGTCACCAAATCCAGTTCACTCTTGCGAAGTACACACCCATAGTGCTAGGAACTGAACACAGAGCCTTAGGCTGTTCTCTTCCAGTGAGCTACACTTCTAGCCTCTCTGTAGCAATTAGAATGTGCTTGTCTTCTCCCTTTAGTTTTCCTCTTGCTTTTCTCATAGCCCATTCTGATTCTAATTTGCCAACCTATTATTTTTTTCTCAGTCTTAAAGACTGGAGATGATCCCCAGGGCACACACCCAGGCATCTCTCAACACAGCATAAACATTCTTTCTTTCTGCTACCAAAGCTCCAACAGGTCTCTCGTGATTCCTCACACCAATTCAATATCAATTTACCCCAGATTTTGCTCTGACACTCACTGTACAGCTGGTTACTATAGTCACTTACCCTTATTATAGCTACTTATATCTTATTATAGCTACCTAAAATTCAGCAAACAAAACACTAAATTATTTTCTGCACTAAATCTGCTCTTCTGTTTTCAGACTTTATGACTCCATCACCACCAATTCCCAAAGCTAGAAACAAATCAGACTTTATTGCTTCTTCATATATCCAATTAAGCACCAACTAATGCGCTTAAGACCACACAAATTTATCCACTCTGTTTGCTCCTACTATAACTGTCCGTAATTCAGGACATCAACAAAACACCACCTCACAACTATGTGGTCTCAAGCTACTATGATTCTGTATGCCTTCAAAAGAGGAGAAGTGGGGCTTTGCAATTCAAAACAAGCATGGAAGAGTTCACATTTCTTTCTACAAGAATGACCAGCAAAGACAAAGAATCAGGTCTACAGTGCTCACTCCTTTCTCTACAATGCAAATGAAAGATTGTTACAGAAGGAAACCTGATGTCACTTCTCTTATCTTCTCAATCAAGAAAATTAACATGACTGCACTTAGCATCCCTTTGTGTCCCCTTCCTGCAGTCCCACCCATTCTGATCTGCTGGCAATCACAGCCTTCTGTTACTGCACATTATATACAGCTTCTACCCTCTAGAACTCATATAAATGGAATCATACTCTATGACACTTTTTTGGCTGGATTTCTCTCACTTCAATCATTTTGAGATTAACTCATGTTGGTACATGGACTTTTAGTTCATTTGTACTTGATGCTGGGTAATATTCCACTGGAGAGATACTCCATAATTTGCAACTAACAAGACATATCGGAACAAGCACTCTGTGTATGCTCTAAGTAATATGGGAAGTGAGTACGTTTTGAAAAATTATTGTAAGAATAAGTCACCTGCGGTGGCACATGCCTGTAATCTCAGCAGTTGGGAGGCTGAGGCAGGAGGACTGTCGAAAATTCGAGACAAACCTGGGCTACAAAGTGAGTTCAAGGGCAGCCTAAACTGCATAGTGAGACCCTGTCTCAATAAAAGGAAAAAAAAAAATATATATATATATATTCAAACATGATTCTAAACCAAATTTGAGGATAGCTCAGTGGCATGGTGGCTGCCTGGCAAGTGCAAAGTCATGAGTTCAATTCCCAGTATCCCTCCGAAAAAATTATAAACCAAATTTGAGTAGTATCCTAAGCAGGATTTATTAATAGAAATAGAGTCAATGGAAAAATCTAAGCTGAGAATGTGGCACAGTGGCAGAGAATCCGGGTAACATGTACAAGGTTGTGGGATTATGCCCAGTACTACAAAAAACAAAGGAGAAAAATGAACTTCAACCTCAATTTATAATCCAAAAATCAGCTAGGGGTTAATTGAAAAGGAAAAAAAGCAGGTCACATCATTTGTCATCAAAAAACAGTAAGATGAACAGCACAGCTCTGCTGAATACTGTTCACAAAGACCTAAAACCCTTCTTACAAAAGGCATATTAAGGTCCAGCCAGACAGCTCAGCAGACTAAATAAAGCGCCTTCTTAGACACAGTGCAGTGGCCGGGGCAGAACATATAATCTGTGCCACAACTACCCACTTCTATCTGCATTTGCAGTCCAGGATCAACTACACATAATAAGTAAATGAATACATACATATGCTCCAATAAAACTTTATTTACAAAATCAGGTGGCTGGATTTGGTCCTGAGCCAGTTTGCCTGCCCTCTCTCCAAAGAATAATACAAATGGGAATATGTCCAGAACTACATGGACAGTTGAAGAGTCACAACTTACAGCGGAATGCTCTTGCAGCTGGCCCAAAGCCCTGGCCCTGAGGGCTGGCCTTGCCCCTGAGGAAATATCTATGTCCCTTATCCTACAATCCTGTTTTCTGAGTTGTGAATGGGGTGATGTCTTCAAGCTTCCTCAATGGCTGAGACAAGTGACAGGAGGTACCTGATTATCACTTACCCTACATTGCTCCTAACATGTTAAGCACTTTGCTCTCCCTTTCCCCAGTACTATATGAAAAATGGCAAAAAATCACATTATTTATCAAAGCTTTCACAAAAAGCCTATCTTTTTTTTTTTCCATACAGTTGTATTAATGAAGAACATTTAATGCAAGCAGACAATAAAACTAGGTCATTCATCTCTACTCTTTTTCAAAACAGTATTCTTACTTTGCCCACTCAGGATGATTTGCCAGAGTCTCGTTGATCAGATTACTTGTGACTTCAATCATGTGTACACTTTCTTGATGTACCTGTATTAGGAACAAAGAGAGAAAAGGATCTCAGTAACAAGCCTAATTTTAAATTTATTTTTTACTGTATTGCTGGAAAAATGCTTTTAGAATTAAATAATTACAGGGGCCAGGGAGATGGCTCAGTAGAATAAGCGCTTCCCTGGCAAGCGCAAGGGCCTGAGTTCAATCTCCGGTTCCATCAAAAAAAAAAAAAACCTCTCCATATAATCTAAATTATCAAATGTAATGGACATCATGTGTTCAAAATACTAAATTCCCTTTCTATTTTTTTAAAAGACAATCTCACAGGCTGGAGACAGAGCTTAGTAGCATAAACACCTTCCTTGCAAGAGTAAGGGTCCAAGTTCAATCCCCAGCACAGCAAAAATAATAATAATGACAATCTCACTGTGTAACCCAGGCTGGCTTCAAACTCATTCCTCCTACCTCAGTCTCTAGAACACTGTAATTTCAGGAATATTTCACTATGCCCATCTTCTTCTAGTACCCTTTTAAGATCTATAAGGCCTGTACTGATCTATGAGATCTCTTTTATCTTTTACACTATCTTCTCATCAATCTGGTTAAACATTCATACTTTATTAATATTTTATATTAATAAAGTATATTCAAGAAAATATTTTTTATTTTATTTTATTTTTTTGTTTTTCCACTCCACTGACTTGATTTTTCTTTCCATTTACTTTTTTTTTTTGTATTTTAAGGAAGGGTCTACAGGGTGTTTAAGGTCTCACTACTAGATCAGATTCACAGTGATCCACCTGTTCACAGCCTCCCAACAGCTGGGATTACAGGCGTGCACCACTATGCCCTGTCTCAATTGCTGTCTCAGTGTGCCTGGGGGCCGACCAATACGGACCCCTGGCCCCTACACCTGCTTATAGGCACTTTAATCTGCTGAGCTATTTGGCCTGCCCTTCCATTTACTTTAGCTTTTTTTCTAGCTTCTTCAGACCTTGTGTAATGCCACAAATTCTCTTCCAAGCACTGCTCTGCAAGAACCTTTCAAATTTTGATATGCAGTGGTTCATTTGTATCCACTTCAAAGTGTTCTCTTATTTCCCCTGAAACTCATTTTTGACAGAAAATTATCTGCATGACTTTTTTTTCTTTTTTTTTTTTTTTTGGTGCAGGGTCTCACTATGCATGCAGCCCACATTAGTGATCTTCCTGCTTTTTTCCTCCCATGTGCTGGGATTACAGGCGCGCGCCACCACGCCTGGATTGCAACGCCGGCTCAGCGCACCCGAAGGTGGGGCTGGCGCGGCTTGGGGAACCAAGAATCGAACACTGGACCCTATGCTTACCTAAGCAAGTGCTTAGTCCGCTGAGCTATACCACCGGCCCTACATGATGTTTAATTCTGAGTATTTGGGAATGTCTCTTCTGTTAGGATTGATCTCTAATTCTATGGTATCAGACAACATGCTATATAATTTTACTATTTCCAAATTTATCAAGGATATTATTTACCCTGGAAAGTCTTCCATGTTTGCTTGAATGTAATTGTAATTGGCAATTAGATGAGGGTGATGATAGTATTTTAAAACGTTTCTAAGTGCTCACTGATTTTCTAGTTATTCTCTCAATTATACAAAGAGTCATACTGACCTCTAATCATACATTTTTCTATTACTTCTTTTTCATTTATTTATTGTTTTTGGCGGAACCGGGGATTGAACTCAGGCCCTTGCACTTGCCAGGCAAGCACTTATTCTATAGAGCTATCTGCCTAGCCCTCTATTTCTTCTAATTCTGAATATTTGAAGTACACTGTGGAGCTATGTTAGAGCTATGTTTATAATTATACCTTATCACAGTATTATCATTTGCTATGAAAAGTCCTTAGTTTCCTGTAGTAATAATTTTAAAATAGAACTGTAGGACATTAATATAATCAGACCATATCTTTTGTCACTCTTACAGATACCATTTAGTTTACAAACTTTATTCTCATATTCAGTCTGACAATCTCTGCCTTTTGAATGGAGTGTTTAGTCGTTCCCTACCATCTCCCTCCTTTGTCTTCTTTTGTGTTCAGCAAATTTTACTTTACCACTTTAATTCTCCTAAGCTTTTCATCATTTAGTGATTAATATTTAACTTATCTAGAACCTTATTTCCCCCCACACAGAGGATGACTCACACAGAGCTATATACTCAGTTCTGTTGACTGACTGACTAACTGACGGTGGCAGGGCCTTGCTGAGTCACTAAACTGCCTAGGCTGAGCTCAACCTTGTGATCCTCTAGCCTCAGCCTCTCAGAATACTGGGATTAGAAGCGCACACTACATTCTCAGCTTACTATTCTATTTTATCACATTTTACCTCAAGCTAATACTGGTTATATCCACAAAACTTTGTAATAACTACACAGTAATATAGTTTCCAACTCCCTTTTGTGCAGTGGTGCACTACACATATATACTATATATAAATAGTACATTATAATGCCCACAACTGAGTGTTATAATTTTTCCTTAAATCACATGGTTTGAATAAATTAAAAGAAGGGGAAAATACAGCTTTCATATGTATCTACCTGTTCACGAAATGCTCTTTATTCCTCTAGAGTCACTTCTCTCTGAGCTGAAGGAATTCCCTTACCTTCCTTACAGTGCAGGTCTGATATCAAAAGTTCTTCTTTGGTTTAGCTAGAAATGTTTATATCTTGCCTTTACTTTCAAATAATAGTTTCACTGAATACAAAATTCTTGGCTGACAAGTTTCCTTTTGTAAGATTTTAAAATGTCATTTCATTGTCTTTTGGTGTTCACTGCTGAATATGAAAAATACCAAGTTACATGTCTGCTCCCTTGCACATGATGCAGCCTCTCTACCTGCAGCTTTCAGCGGTTACCCTCGCATGTGCCTAAGTACGGCTTTTCGTTTTTGTGGGTTTATACTCTCCTGAGATTTTGCTGAAATTCTTAGATCCATTAATATACTTCACCAACCATGAGAAGTTTTCACTCTTCTACCTTTTTTTCTCCCTCATCTCATGCTCGGGGATACCCATTACATCTACACTTACTAGAGCATTTGACACTGGCCCACAAATTTTCAAGGGTCTACACTTACTAGAGCATTTCACACTGGCCCACAAATTTTCAAGGGTCTGTTCTTCTGCTGGACAAGGCAATGGCTTCATGGCTATGACACCCAGGGCCCAGACATCAGAGCAAAACAGACAAATGGAATCAACTCAGATTTAAATACCTTGCAGTATCAAAAACTGATTCAGCTGGGCATGGTGGTGCATGCCTGAAATCTAGCACTCAGGAGGACTGCTATGAGTTTAAGGCCAGCCTGAACTACAGAAAGAAAAAAACCCTATGTCAAAACAAACAAACAAAACACCACCTTCAGGAACACCTGCAGAGCTCTGTTGCTCAGGCTGAACAGGATAAAAATAACCTAAGCTATTAGTCAACTTTTACCTGGTTGGTCATTCTCCAGGGCCTTTAAGTGGTGATGTTAATAATGTTAGACTGTTTTATTCTTGTTTTCAGAGGAATTACCTGACATCCTCTACTCAGTTATTATCACAGGATATACTAGGGCATATGGGGGCCAGGGGGGAAAGCATTTGGATTTGTTCAGGCTGGGCTTGAACTCACTACACAGTCCAGGCTGGCCTCAAACTCATAGGGATCTTCCTGCCTCAGCCTCCCAAGTGCTGGCATTATAGGAAAGTACTACCAAACTTGGCTCAGACATTTTAGCAAGGCTAAGTCCAACAGGAAAAGACAAACTTTGGGACAAAACAAAGAGAAGACCCCGAGACTTTGCATCTTAGTGAAGGATACCCTGAGGCTTTTCATCTAACCAAGTACATGAACAATGTTATCGCTGAAATGAGAGGGCTAGGAGAAGAACAGAGATGTAAAATTTAATAGAATTAAATTATGGTATGTTACACTTCAGGTATCTATTAGACAATTAATAGACACTATCATGGCATTTCTGAGACTGATACCTCTACTGGTAGAACACTCCAGGCTCCCTCAAAAGCTCAGTTTGCATAAATCATAGACAAAAAAGAAATAGCTCAGTTAACACCTGTCATCAAGTTCAGGGAAGAAAATATTGACTGAGCCATAGGATAAAGAAAAAGGAATGAAAGATGAGCATAATCATGGAAGAAGACTCGATGGAAAGGAACAGAGAAGGGAGCAGGAGAGAGGGAAAAGGAAAGTGAAAGGCTGAGAACTAGATTAGAAGACTGCAGTTGAGACAACACAATAAAAACAAACCAGCGCCCTGAAAGTGTCTATAGCATAAGTGACTATGGGACTGATGATAAGGGCTGCACCACAGCAGAAGAGCAGGTCATTAGAAGCAAGCAAGAAGGGCCGGTCAAATAGCTCAGCGGATTGAAGGCGCAGGGACTGGGGTTCTATGGGCGTGGTGGCCCACGCCTGTAATCCCAGCACTTGGGAGGCTGAACACAGGAGAATCACTAGGAGTCCAAACTATGTAGTAAGACCCTATAGAACCTGCAGACCCTTACTAAAATGCAAAAACAAAAGCAGCAAGCAAGAAGATAAAATTTGAGGATACAAAGGTGCTGAGATTCACTGAGGATTTGGCTTCCAAAAAGAGACGAAACAATCTACTTTGGTGTAAGAAACCACCTAATTCTTTAGAAAAATGAAGTACATTAGATTTTTTTATTGGTAATTAATACTAAAATATAGGTATAAGATTATAAGAAACAGGGCTAGCTAAATAGCTCAGTGGATTAAAGTGCCTGCTTAAGCAGATGCAGGGGCTGGGGATTCAATCCCAGCATGCCATGCCAGCCCTGTCTCCAGCGCGATTGAGACTGGGTGTGGTGGTGCAGTGTAATCCCAGCATTTAGGAGGCTGTAAACAGGTAGATCACTAAGAGTCTGCATAGTGAGACCCTAAACATCCTGCACCAAATACATTAAAAAATAATAATTACAAGAAACATTCTATTTTCCATAATTCTATATAACACCTTTATAATTCTTTAAAAACACACTAAAATCTGAGAGTAGAGTTCAGTAAATTTCAGATAAAATAAGTACACCGTAGGAGTAAAAACACCAGCTGGGGGTTCAGTTCAGTGGTGCAGCATTTGCCTACAATGTTCAAGGCCAGAGATTTGATTCCCAGTATTACCAAAACCAAACTCAAGTCAATAAAAGATAAATATTACTGTAGGAACAAAATTTTTCTTGTGTTTTGGGGAATGATTTTCTTTGATGAGATGAAAAGATAAGAAATGTAACCTGGAAAGCAGGAAATATAGATCTATGGTATATCAGCACAAAGACTAGGGAGACAGGATGGGAAGGAGCTAAACAAGTTCTAGAAGCAAGGGGGTGGTGTGTGCCTATATCTGAACTACTCAAGAGGCTGAGACAGAAAGATCTCTGAAACACAGGCTTTAGGGATCGGCCTGGGTAACACAATGAGACTTGGTTACAAGTAGGCAGGCATGAGGGGATAGTAAAGGAGGGATCAAGGAGGAAAGGGAGGGGAAGGGAGGGCAGGGCAGGGCAGAGCAGGGGATAGATGAAAGGAGGAAGGAGAAGGAAGGGTAAAGGGAGAGGAAGGGTTCTAATTTAGTGGACAAGATAATAGATCTAGAATTGCAATATCAGTTTATAATGTATTTTTAAAAAGCCTCATTTTTTTTTCTTGCATTTGCTAAGGAATTGATGACAATAAATAAAAATACATGCAAAAAGATTTAAAAAGAAGATATATCAGTAAATTAATGGCAAAATTAGTAATATACAAATAAGGACTTTATTATGTGTACCTATAAGTTAAGCGTATCATACTATAATTCTAACCATTATAAATTTATTTATCAGAATAATAATTATTGTACGTTACCTTTGCAGTCAGGAGAAGAGCTAAAAGAAGGGTTCCTATTACTAGCAAAAATATGATGAAAATGCTAATTATTTTATCTAACATCTTCTCCAACCAGATGATCATCTGCATAGAAATAAAAAAGAACATTACTTATCCGTAAAGTACAACTTGATAAAACACACACACACACACACACACACACACACACACACACACACACAGACTCAAATATAACAAGGACAAAGTAGACTACTCATCATTGCAAAGCAAACTGGCACTCTAGTTAAAGCAGTAAAAGCCATAAGCAACTTCAGAGAATCAGCTAATAGCATTAACTATCTTGGTTATTTTGTGAGGAGTTCACTACTGTCTCACCTAAGGTGGTCAATCACTAACCGTCTGAATTCTCACACTGTTCTCTCTGTGTAATTCAAACTATAGAAACCCACTGAAAATTCTACGCAAAACACTGAGTCCACTAGTTGACCTAAGATGTCATGAAGTTGTGCTCAGTTGGCAAGAAGGAGGACTCTGGAAGGAGCATGCTCCTTGTAAACACAAGGGAGTCCTAAATTACATAACTTCAACTGGAAACATGTACTTCACAATAAAAATGTTCTGCCTTTTGATTTCTTAGGGTTCCAAAAGATAATGGCAATAAAAATTCAATGTTAGGGCAAGGATAAATAGTACACTAAGGCTGTCACCTGGAGAAGGACACAGCTGTGGGAGGCAGGTGCACAAATGGATATTCAGGTAATTTTATCTAACAGGGATTGGGAAGGATAGGCAAACAGGTACCCTTTAAGTCTTTTTATATGTAAAACATTTCATAATAAAACTATTACAAAAGCTTTTGTAAAGCTTCTCTTTTGACAAAATAAGCATTATGACATAATTGTAATTAAGCAAGTGTAAATTAATCAATTCCCTTTATCAATAAATACTATTCCAACATGCTATGTGATATTCTATCCTGACTACACATCTGTCACAAATAATCCTACATTTTAAACAACTGTTTTCTGAATATATAAGAATTCTGATAGATTTCTGTAATTCGTACCATGCAAAGCATCTAATATTTTGAAACTGCATTTAATTAGATTAACAGTTACTAAGCGACCATATTACACACATCAATCCCTACAGGAGCTTCGGCACTGCAAAGTTATTAATTTCAACCTAAATTATACTGCTCAAGCAGTAACCTAAACATCTATGATCAAAGAATATTTATTTTTCAATGCTACCATGATTTCAAAAACTTTCCATTCAGTCCTTCTCAGTCCACTGTCCCCCTTATCTCACTAAGGACACTGTCACTAAGAAACCAATGCCATCATAAACTCAAAGATGTTCATCCATAATCTTGACAATTAGAACAAACAGAAGAGTTAATTTTCAGTGCATGCTGCCAAAGCATCAAAGTGAATGCAGAGATTAAAGCAAGGCATAACAGGTTTCTAAGATATGGAAGGTCAGACGTCTAATTTTGCAGGTATTTCTAAAATCAATGAAAGGAAAATTTTCAGAGTAGGAAACCAGGTTAGCTGGTTTGGGAGCCTTCGTCCTGAGAAAGGGCTAGCATGGCATCACTCCTAAACGTTGTATCACTCCTAAAATGTGTACCTGGCACATGGTAAGCACTCAGTACTACATATTTGAATAAACAAGCATAAGGGAATTTCAGAATTAAGATTGGACTTGTAAACACAAATAATAATTTCTGAAAACACAAGATGTTTTTGTTTTTTTTTTTTAAAGTCACACCCTGAAATATATTTTTAAATGAAACAATATTTTATTTTCAAAGTATGAAGATCTAACTCCAAACAAAGTATGAAGGGTAGTTTTAATGCATAAACATGAAATAGCCATAAGCATATTATACGCATCAACATTTAAAAATGAAACTATATGTTGAAGCTAGGACAGAATTTTCCCCAATCCAATTTTGTCAGGAATTATATATAATGTACTTGCTTAGACCACTGGACCCTTTCATCAGTCTAACCTGTTATATACCCAGGCATCTGGTCACCAAGAGATACCACATGTGTTGTCAAAAATTAAACTCGTTTAAGACACCGCATAAGCTAAAAAGCTGCCTGCTTGAACTCACACCATGGGAAGCTAAAAAACAAGTTGGGAACAGGGTAAGAAAGGACATAATTAAAAAAAAAAAAGGAAAAAGAATCTATTCAAAAACAAGAGGAAGTGCCAGGCATGGGGCACATGCCTGTAATCCCAGCACTCAGGAGGCCAAGACAGGAGGGCTGCTATGAATTCGATGCCAGTCTGGGCCACAGCTAGTTCAGGGCCACAGCTAGTTCAGGGCCACATAGTGAGAGCGGGCAAGTGTCCTACACCTGGAATCCAGCTGCTTGGAAGGCAAATACAGAAAGATATCCAAGTTTAAGGCCAGCCTGGGCAACTTTGTGAGACTCTATGTCAAAACAAAATCAAAAGGGCTGGGGTCATAGGTGCTACAGCACTTGCATTGCATGCCCAAGACCCTGTGTTCAATCCTCAGAACCAAAAAACAAAAATCAAAAGAATAAAAAAAATACAGAAAGTCAAGAGAAGAGAAAAAAGATGGGGAAAGGACCAATACAGAAGATAAAACACAGGCACATAAGAAAGGAAAAACAAAACCTCTAAAATGAATGTAATAAACCCACAAAAAAACAAGCTGAGATATGGAGAGAGACACAAGGGGACCAGAGAAAATAATTCCTTATCGAAAATACCAGAGGTGTCACCCAGGAGGCTGCCCACGTTTTGCTGTATTCAAGAAACCAAACCACCCACTGCTCCTACCTGGTCTCTAATACGTCCCCTACTCTTTCCAGGCTACAATCAATTACTTTAACTTTTATGTTTCTAACGGGAAGAGAGTAACTTTAAAACATAGTAAATATTCCCAATGTGAATGAAGGGGACACATAAGCTTACACAGGTCAGTAAACTTATAATTGCAACCAAAATCCCACTAAGACTGCTAGGCTGGCCGCTCATCAAGTGATTATGGAAGCATCATTTATGCCGGGTGCATGTTAGGCACAGTGGTCTGGCCTATTATCCCAGCCACGTGGGAGGATGAGGCAGAAGGATTCCAGGTTCAAGGCCAGCCTAGACAACAAAGTAAAACGCCACCTCAAAAAGCAAAAAGAAAGTATTACTCTATTGAGTTTCTCTTTTAGTTTACTATTCTAGGCCTACAAGTTGTATTGTGTTATTTTTTAACCAAATGCTAGTTGAGTCTTAGTACAACTACTCCAAATAAATGAAACAAGGCCTGAAAAGGGTTAGATTTCAACTAAACATAAGATGTGTACTCTTATGACTGATTTCCTAATTCTCTTCACTCGAATGTCTTACATAACCAATGTAAATTACCCAACTTTGCAATTTTTTGACCCAGCCTTTAATGTAATAAAATCGCTCTCAACTTATTTATGTGCCTTTCGGAAACACTCAGAATTTCAAGCAGTTACTCCTACAAAGTTTTGTATGTGCTTCATAGCACTACAAAGAAAAAAGTTACTTCATCTTTTAGGAATATGACATTACCTCAAGTATCCAGCTACGAATTAGGCTCGCAAATCAGGTCATCTAACTCATTTAGTTAAGTAAGGAGCGATCAACCTGATCCTCCGGAATTCATTCTCCTTCCTCTCTTGAGGACAATTTCATTTCAACACACACAAATCAGAGAAATACACAAAATCATCTACTTTGCTCTATGAGACTTATTTTTCTACATCATTTGCCAAAAATTAAACTTACTTACTCCTTTGAGTCCTACAGGGAAGGGAAGCATATACACCCAAAGTGTATGTGGGACGGGGAAACAGTGGAGAGTGCTGGACACTACACAGCACTTATTTCCAACTCAAAATTTAAACTTTAGGAATTTCCAAGTCTCCCCTTTCCTCCATTTCAACAGAAGAAAAAGAAAGAAAGCCTAACCTCTTTGTTCCAAAGTATGTTTCTGGCTGGGTACGGTGATACACACATGTAATTCCAGCACTCAGGAGGCAGAAGGAGAATCATTGCAAGTTCAGGCCCAGCAGTCAAACTGTCTCAAAAAGAAAATAAAAAGTCTGGGGCCACAAACACAGCTCCATGGTCTAAGCGCCTGCCTAGGCAAGTCATGCTGCTCCAGCCCTGGCCCAGGCACACTGAGCCCACCACCAAAGCTGGGCATGGCGGTGCATTCCTACAATCCTAGTGCTGGAGAGGCTGAAAAAGGAGGATCATTATGAGTCTAAGTGGCACAGTAAGATCCTATACCAAATACATAAAATTAAAAAAAAAAAAAAAAAAAAAAAAAAAAAAAAAGAAAGAAAAATCTAAAGCTATATATAGCTCAGTGGCATAAGCAACTGCCTGACAGATGTGAGATCCTGAGTACAATTACACACACACACACACACACACACACACACACACACACATACACGCACATACGTCTGATTCTGATTTACTTTCAAGAAGTACCACATCTCAGCCTGGAATGGTGGCCCACACCTATATCCCAGCACTCGAAGGCTGAGACAAGAACCCAAATTTAAGCCTGGGCAATTTGGCAAGACTGTCTCAAAATAAAAAAGCCCCAGGGACTTGGTTCAGTCCAAAGACTCGGATTCAGTCCCCAGAACCAAAAAAACCCACATCTTTCTTAAGGTCTGTTATGTTTTTACTGAAGACTTTTACAGGTTTTTTTTAATGTCTAAACACAATATATTTAAATGATGGCATCTCTTCCTGTCCTAAAGACACACTGACATTAATTCAAACACTAGTGTGCATGGTCTTTATAGCAAAGATCTAGCATTCCTCGTGTATCTGGCTCAGCCTTCCTAAAGTTGTTTGAAATGTTCCTGCTACAACTCTATGTCAATCATGGGAAGCTGTTACCAGACACACAACCTTGTGCCTTGAAAAACTCTTGATATTTGATGTCACAGGCATGACTACAATCTTCTGCAATACCACTTATTTTAAAAGAGGTGCAAACAAAGGGAATCACACAAATATTTCACATGTCAGTTTTAAAAATGTGTGTTATTTATAGAAAACTAGTTCTCTTTCCAAGTAACTATCACCTAATGTGCTTTCATAAAGCAAAGGACATTAACAGCCTCCTTACAGAGGAGAAGAGGGAGGAAAGCACTTACAGTGGACAGAAGGACCATGCAGCAGAACTCACAAACACTTGAGCTAGGAGATACTATTTATGTGAGGTTTTGGCCAATTATACTCTGACAATATTTTGTTTCACAACCTTCCATAGCTTATAATTAGAACTTAAAAGAAAAAAAAAAAAAAAACAGTTTAGTTTGACATAGGGAAACAGTGTATGAAAGGAGATCCTGGGGGCAGGAGAAGCAGGTCAGAGAATTCAGTAGTAAAAACCAAACAGCTGTGTGCTCATTTACCTTCTTATTTAGCCAGTGCCAGAGCTTGAGGACAGGGGGTGAGAAAGAGAAGATAAGAACAGTGGAATATCATTAGAGAATGCAATAATAGTATGAAAAGAAAAGAAGGTCACTGAGCATGAGAAGAAACTGTCAGGAAAATTCAGGGAGAAAAATCACAAAGCATTAGCAAAATTTTAAAATCAAGATAATGTAGTACTCCTTCAGAGACAATGATTGAAATAAGTTTTAATAATCCAAAAAGTTAAAAACACATAAAATAATCTGCATGTCCACAAGCATAATGCCTCTGCACTGCCCATCTATTGATCCTGCCATATCCGACTAATAAGCTCCTTGCTATGCTCTGCCTGGGCACCACTTCCTTTGCAAAATCCCCTTTCCAGGGGCTGGGGAAAAAAAAAATCCCCTTTCCACAGCTTTAGCCACCAAAGCTGCTTTCTGTTGAATGCTCCTGCTGTACTCCATATGTACTTTTCCTAAACTGTAACAGCTATCACTTTGTAGTGCTTACTGAGTTCCAGGCATTAATGCAGAGATGTTACCGTATCACCTCATTTCACCGGCACCATCATCCTGGGAGGCAGGTGCCATGATACGCACTTTACTGATAAGGAAACTAAGGCACAGAAAACTTATACCACCTGCCCAAGGTCATGCGGCAGCTAGTAAGCAGCTGAACAAGGCTCTGACAGCAGACCCTAACCACTAAGCCTGTGAGTTTTCACAAATCGCCCGTCCACTAAATACAGCTTCTTCATCTGGTTTTCTGTGGTTCATCTGGTCTTCTCACAGACTTTAGCACTGTATTTGAGAAAGAGAAATTACTCCAAAAATATTCCCATAGTTGAGCCACTACCTAGTGAGAAAACTTCAGGGAAGTCACTTAACCACTCAGAATTTCAATTTGGTCCTCACAAAAATGGAATCCAAAAAAAAATGTTCCGTAACATACTTTTCTCTCATTTTTAAGAGGAAAAACACCCAATACTTATTTGAGAACATTCCATCTTATGTGAGCTCTTAATTCTGAACTTTAAAATTTCATCATGAAACTGGATATTAAATGTATTATCAAAAGACACAAAACAAACACTATTTACTACAGCCTAAGTTCTTAAAAATACCCAACTGTAAAACTTCAATACCTTGCTGTCGACTTTTAACAGGAATTTCCCAAGCCCGATGATTGGCCACGGTGCTAACGCCTCCTGCCGCTCCTTCAGGAAGTGCTCGATTACCTGCCACCACACGCGGCAGCGTTTCTCCAGGAAGTCCACAACGCCGAAGTGAATCACAAGCTTTTTGATTATCCAGACTATAAAGAAAAGACACAGATCTATATATACACAATGTATACACACACAATACCGATTGGAAAAGTATAACACATAAAAAGGTCCCTTAATTTTCTTGGCAAAATATTTAAAAAAATAGTATTAAAATAAAGACTGGTGTTATAAAGGGAAAAAGGAGAGGAACTCAAGCTGGAACTGGCCAGGTACTTTTCACGCCACGCCCACTCTCCATGAACCATCTTCTTTGTGGAGTCTGAATCCCTGGAGCAGGCCAGGATGGCATGACAGCCCCCACAAACATAAGATATTCTCAGCACGAGTGTCAGTGACATAAGGGCCCTCAAGCCTTCCCCCCTTCAGAGTAAAGAAAACTAACCCTTGACATTCCTAATCTCCTTGGCTATTAGAGCTTATCTCCTCAAATTTTGCTCTTTTCCTTGGATACTTGACATTTAAAGGCCAGAGAAGTGTCATGATTTGATACCACTTCAAGGCCTCATTTTCAGCTGTGTTCCTGCTTCTTCGCTTGATGTTGCTGTCATCTCATCAGACTCTGGGATACAGTACGGAAAGCCATCGAAGTGCAAGAGGACTGTTCCCAGTGTTCCTTTGCACTGTGGGACAGCACAAAGTCAGCACCAAGCTGCACGACTGTGGGAAACAGCTGCAGCTAGAGATTGACCAGGCATGCAGCTAGAGCAAGGCCAGTCCTGGGGCAGGTCACATGACGAGCTGCTCTAGTCTGCAGAAGACGGCCCACAGGCAAGCCTTATTAGGTGGGTTTCACATGACATTCAACCTCCCAACTGTACCTTCTTCCTCCTTCCCCTCCTCTCCCACCCTCCTCCTGCTCCATTTCTTCGCCCATCAGAAGACAAGGGCTCCATCTGGCCTCAGTTTTTGCTTCTTTATCCTCTCACCTTCATCACCCCGGGAATTTTGAGAGCTACGCAGGATGCGGCATTAGGAGCCTAAACAGGGACCCAAGGAACAATGAAAGGCAGGTAAGACTCTTGAGACCTCTAGCTGTGCACACTGAAAAGAAAACTAGGCTAGAGAAGCCAAAGAAAACAACAGGTAGCATACAATCACAGTGAAGATGTCTCCCCCTGGAGGTGGGCAGTTGTGGAAGCCCTTCAAGTAGGGCTTCAGAGTCCTATTGAAGTCCACTAAGGGGCCAGTGAGATAGCTCAAAGACTAAATGTCTCCTTGGGCAAGCACAGGGATTGGGGTTTGATCCCTGGCACCACATGACATGCAGGCACCGCCTCCACGTACACTGAGCCGTCCACAGAGGTGGCACACACCTGTCATCCCAGCGCTGGGGAGACTGAAAATAGGAAAATTGCTACAAGTCCGAGCTACTTAGTGAGGCCCTAAACCAAATACATTAAAAAAAAAAAAAAAAAAAAGAATTTTTAAAAAAATCCTTAAAATCCATGAACTCAAGATGGAGGAGCCAGGATTTGGAGTCTGGACCAAAATCACTGTTCCCATCTATTATAAAACCTCCAGCTCCAGGAATTTGGATCCTTAACCCTGACCTTATAACCTTCAGGTTTACTTCAGTTTACTATCTTGAATCCTAAGCTCAGTATTACTTACCAGTTAAACAATTCCTGCACTGGCATTTTTAAATCCCTAAAGAAGCTCTTAGGTTTCTAGAAGAAGCAGCCCATGGTATTAAGGGCTACAGAAAGCATTTCAGGGCCACCTGGTTCATGGTCTGTCTTCCCAAAGCCAAGTCAAATTCCTTTGCTGACCAGTGGTTATGATAAGACTAGGAGCGCCTTAACCCCTGCTAACCAACTTTAAAGAAAAGTGAGTTCCCACAGAAATCAGCACATGATCTGCCAGCATAAAGAAAGCATCTGGCAAAAACAGTCCAGAAGAATTGGGTTTCTATAAGCTCCCTATCAAAAGCATGGCCATGGTGTTTCTGTGACTTGCTTCATTACAGCTCTCTCTTGTTACAAATGCCTCCCAGAAGCTGTTTGCAAGCAGCAGCACAACTTAACCACTTACACTGTATGTTCCCTGTGGACAGACACCATACAGAGCTCTAGTCAAAGCAAATGTTTAAACGATGGCTACTTAATTAACTGGCCAATTTAACGAGTAGTATGTGTTGAAAACTAATGATCTAAAAAGTAAATAGGAGCCGGGCATAGTGGTGCACTTGGGAGGATGAGGCAGGAGGACTGTTGTGAGTTCGAGACCAGCCTGAGCTACAAAGTGAGCTTAAGGCCAGCCTGAAGGCCTTCATAGTGAGACCCTGTCTCAAAAAAATAAATAAATAAATAAAAATAGTAATAAAAATAAAAAGTAAATAGGCAAAAATGTTTATAGACTTGTTCACATGGTAGAAAACATGTCTCCAAAGAAATCAAATTATAATTTGATAATGAAAACTCCTGACATAGACAATAAGGACCAGTAAATTTAGAAGGTGCCTGGATGGAAGGATCTGCAGCCTCCACTGAAGACCTGACATATCTGGCACAGACTCGACTACAATAAGAGGCAGGTACAAATAACTGAGAAGTATGGAAAACAACTGCCTCTGTAACATCCAGGGTCAGACAGACCTCATTCTTGCCAGCCTTAGAAGACAGCTTCTGCAAAACTCAACATTATAAAGGGGTCATGATACAGATTTGTGGTACAAGGAGCTAACTGAATAATTTATGGAAAACCTTATGATTCCCTTGATAGTGCACAGGTTATATATATATATATATATATATATATATATATATATATATATATATATATAATAATTACATTATACACACACACTGTTTGCGTGTGTGTGTATAATGTAATTATTCTGATAAACACAATTTAAGATTTTTGCATACATATACCTCAAAGCCTACATTTCCTTTGGATTAAAAATGCAATGTTATAAAAAATAAATAAAATACATTAAAAAAAATTTTTTAAACTGCAATGTTAAAGGTGTTTCCCCAAGAGCAGCTCTCAAAGTTCCATCATAAACCTCAAAACCCAGACCACACTGTAAACATTCTCCATGAGAGGATCATGGGGGAGGGCAGTTACCTATATGTGGAGCCATCAACCTCAGCTCCAGATGAAATCAGAGGACACTGAACACATCTTAAAGCTTAAAAGTGGATTCTTTCCTTCTGCATCAGAGATTGAACTCACAGCCATCTCACTGACCTGTATCTCTAGCCCTTTTAAAATTATTTTTTATTTTGAGATAATCTGACTAAGTTGTCCTGGTTGGGCTCAAATGTGAGTTTCCTATGCCTCAGCCCCTCAAACTGCTGAGATTACAGGTATGTTCCACCAACATAGCTTAAAGGTGAAATATTGAAGAAATATGATAAAATTTCCAGAATGTTTTTAGTAACTTAATTGCAAATATATAATGTTTCTATAAATAATGACAGTAAATTTCAAATACTAAAATCTAAAAGTAAAAATTAAAAATCTTTGAAGACAGGAGGTGAACGAAAGCAGACAGTGACCTGCGATCGGCACAGGCAGCAACTGCACAATCCACAGGTTCAACCAGATCTGGACAGCGATGATAGCCCAGACGAGGGACACAAAGTAGATGTCGCTGGTTTTCTTCTTTCTCAGAAACGTTCCAATCTCAGGCCTTTGTCTGCCCAGAGGAGGTGAAGGGGAAGAGGGCGAGGAGAGGGAGGAGGATGAAGACGTGGACATTGTCGGAGGGGACTCGCCCTTGTCTGTGGTTTCTGAAAAGAAAAATAAGAAAACCACACACCAGATCAGCCCACATGGGGAAACGTTAACGCAGACTGGCAGGTCAGGGTACCCTATTCTAAGCCTTCAAACTGTACTGAAAGTAATGCATAATACCACGTCAGATTGAAAAGCCAAAACACTTATCTGTTTGCATACGCACTACAAAACTTGTGGGTATTATCACTGAAATCTAGAGAAATCAAATTTGAAGGAAAAGGTTGGGAGGCAGAAGATTTCACTTTTACACTTTATACTGTTCAAATATTCTGTGACTAGTATATAGATATCATTTAAAAAAATAAAGAAAAAGTAGCTGAGAAGTATAATGAGCCATAAAAATCATGCAAAATTTGTAAAGTGGCATATATGCATATCAGAATGTCTATATTGAAGAATTCTGCTTTTGTTTGGTGCTGGGTCCAAACCCAGGGCCTCACACATGCTAGCAAGCACTCTACCATGAGCTGTGCCGTTTCTCTTCCTCTTTTAATAGACACTGAGGTGTATTTATATATTTTTCTGAAGGAAGTCTTTTCAGCTAAGGTAAGAGCAGCTAGTTATAAGCAACCATGGCATTCAATTATGCCTTTTGCTCTGAATAAGCTATAAATGAACCCCAGGTTGCGGGGGTAAGGAAGTTTCACATAAAGGAAACCATCCTGGACTGTTTCGCATAAAGTACTGTGGCCTAACAATGGAAGAGCGCTCACACTTCATTACAGAGTTCTGTTATTTCTACCTTCCAGTTTTGACAAGACATATGATATACATCTGAAATCATAACTCTTAAGGTAGTATTATTCTACACACACCTTGACAACAGAAATAATTAAGAGCCTAAAGTTTACAATTTGCCTTTCATTCAACTAAAGTTAATTACAAAACGATAGCGTATTTCAGAAAGTCTAGAAAAAGGAGAAAAGAAACAAATACCCCAAGAGGGGAGACATTTGTCCTATCTTTTACTGAGTTCCATAGAACTGTATGATATTCTAGTTCTCCTTTTTCTACCTTCTTCCTTCGGAAGAAAGTTGGCTTAAGAAACAAGGCTAAGACCTTGTCTGTCTTCTTCTCCCCTAACTGAATTGCCGGCACACAGAGCAGTACAAACACTACACGGCTGCTGAATGGACGACTTTAATTCTCGTACGCAGCCCCACAGCAGCTCACTAGGTGCTGTATCATGAATTCCTTAGTGTTTCATCAAATTTTAAATGTTTGGCTGTAACTTTTACTGCTAAGATACCGCACTACATAATGGTAAGTCGGCTTATCTCACTAGAACATTCTACCCTGAGGGTGGGGAATAAAGGTCCAGCTGGTCATACTTGTTTCTGTTTGATTTTGCTGAGTATCTTTCTAATATCGAAACCACATGTTGTTTGGTGTGGCAGATATTATAAGAATAACAACTCCATAACCTCAACATCAAACTCTTTCCATTTTTGAAACAATATAAGTGCTCCTACTATTCCACTGCCTTTTTTTCTCCTAGATGTCCCTTCCTTTAAGACATGTCTCAAATCCGTTCTTTAGGAAGAATTCACTATAAATATTCCCCAACCTCAAATACCTCAGGCACTAATGGCTACCTCAGCACAGTTCAAGACAGTCATTCACAATACTCTATGGGAATATTATACGACTATAAAGCCAGTATAAATCTACTAGCTGCATCCCACAGAGGCCTACAACTACAAAAACCAGGACACACAACACAACTAGAGGAGTCTATTTTAGGAAATAGTCAATATATATTGTATGAAGCATGCAAATCAAACTTTCCAAGGAAATACAAAAGAAAATAAAACAGAGAAACAACCAAAAAATGGGTGAAAAGGCTGCTGTTCCTCTGCAAAAAGAGAGGGTAGAGAGCAACAGAAAAGCAACATGAAGAGACAAAATAAAACAATCCAGGGGAGCCAACGGTTGTAGAGAAATGGAAAATAAGAAACCAAGATAAGGAAAGCTTAAAATGAGAAGACGACTGTGGAAAGAAAAATACTACAAAAGCAAGAAAGAATAAAAGAATTTTAAAAGTATTTCTAAAAGAACCAAGATAAGAAACCCCAAAAATTAAATATATGAAAAAAAGTAATATGAGATCAAAGACAAGGGGAAAAAATAATCACGAAGAAAAATGAAGGGCCAGTAAGACTAAGCAGTATTTTATGTTAGCTCACTTCCTAATTCTACATTCTTTATAGGTCATTTTCCACAACGCAGGATGCGTCTGGGACACCACTCACCTGCAGGTTGGGCGGAGGGCTGGTCCTCACCCCCCGACTCGTACCCCGTGATGGAGATGGCCAGGTTCGCCAGAGTGGACGCTGCCATGGAGATTACCTGCCCTGGTAATTCTGCCCCTATAAAAGAAGAACATATCTTAAACAACTTTTTAAAGCAAATGAACAAAGCGCAAGTATTATACTACTGCAAATATAAGCTTAATCCTAAGCTTTCAACAATAGTACAATAAAAATGGTTACTTCTGACCACTGGAACAGGGTCTTTCACTGAAGAAAAATGCTTAAAAACTGTAGGAAAGTTTGCCAAAATTGTATGTCCCTTTTGGGACTTCTACAATGTAAGACTTTGTGTGCTTATTTGGGAACTCAATGCATGTGGTAGGTCCTAGGTATACAAATTTCAAGCGCAGGGCTTGTATTTGTGTGTGTGTGTGTGTGTGTGTGTGTGTGTGTGTGTGTGTGTGTGTTTTAACCTCACAAGTTAATTTCAATGCAATAATAGGGCAAAGATTGACAGAGAAGAACAGTGTCTGTCGTGTCACATGTATTCATTACCCACTGTACCACATGCTGGGGACAAAGAGCCAGCCCCCTGGGAATTCCTGAAGGAGACAAATATGAATTAAAGGACCATATAAAAAAATGCATGGCAACAAATTATGACTGCTATAAAGGGATCCGTATTTTGTGAACTCCTAAAAGAAGGAACCTCAGTCTGGAGAATCATAAATGGCTTTTCAGAAGTGAAAGTGGAATTGATACACAAGAGGGAAGGATATGATGGAATTAATCAGAAGATACAAAATAAAACCTTTGGGTAAAAAGAAAAAAGCATGGTTGTGAAAAGAGGGTGACACATGAAGAATCGCTGTGTCTGGAATGCAGACAGTTGGTGACAAACTGGTATCAAATTACAAGGCACAGAGGAGGTCAGGTGGTCCTAGACACTGATGACCATATTATGGTTCTTAGTCCTTATCCACATAAGAACAGGAAAGTACACAAGTTTTAAACAATAGTTTATAAAACCTCCGCTGACAATCCCTTCCCCTGAAATTCTATTGAGATAAATGGAGATGCAGAATCCCTGCGTACCTTCTACCCAGTTTCTCCAACCGGTGATATTTTATAAAGCTACCATACAATCAGGATATCAGGAGGGCTACATGATCCTGAACAATGTCATCACTACAAGTGTTCCTCTCATTGTGTCTTATAATGGTATTCACCTCCCTCCCACCATGTGAATAAAAACCCCATTTTGAGATGTAATAACATATGTTCAGTTTGGCTACACTTTGACTTGTATCACTAAAGACTCATGGTAACTGGTCGATATGCCAAGATAAGCTTTAAGTTCAGTGTAATGGTAAAACTATCAGTTACAATTTGGTATGGTAAGAACTAATGTAAAATAAGCACAGATGCAGGCCAGCATGATGGCTTATACTTGAAATTCCAGCTCTCAGGAAGATAAGGCAGAAGGATTATAGTGAGTTTGAGTCCAGCCTGGGCTACAGTCAGTTCAAGTGCAGCACAGACTACAGAGTAAAATCCTGATTCTAAAAAACAAATAATAATAATAAAGCAATTAAAAAAAGACTAACTGTCCAATTTGCTGATGTCCCTGAAATGTAAAATAAGTATTCAGTAACTCTTACCTAAATCAAGGAACACTACACAATATCATTCTAGCTAGTGTACATTAGATTTGGCAAATTTTTAAAATGCCTCAAACTTCACAAAAGCAAGAAAACAAAACTCAAAGAAAATCAGTTTATAAGAAAACCTGGCAGCTGCTCTTACCACACACACATCCATGTTAGTGACCTCTGTCCTAATGGCCTTCAGCACTTCAAAGGACCCAGGGATCTGGACAAAAGAATGCCAGGACCGTAATTCTAGGCAAGGTCATGATATTAAATAAAAGCTCTAGATAAAAATAGGCATAGAAACACCGGAACACAATCTTGGGACTCAAGGACTACAAACAGGAAAGAAAAGAACACATGGGGTTTCAAGTATCCGTCTTCCCCAGAGACAGGAGGAGCATAAAGTGGGGATCGATGCAGGTTCAAACAAGCAGGCCATGGGCCAGGACAAAAGCTCAGAGTCCAACACACAGAGACAGGCGACACATTCAGATGACATCTGTGAACACATCTCAAGAATGGGCAGATTAACTTTTTAATAATTGAAAATAAATTTTGGAACTAGTCTAAATAAGGAGATATGTCTTGCTCTAGTCCATTCTTTTTCACAGAGATAGTGGTAGTTGCCAAAAACTCTTCCAAAGAAGCCTGCTGGAAGAAGGCACTGCATACCAAGTTAAGCCTCCCCTTAACTTGCAAAGTTCCCTTTTGAAGAAGGTTTCTGTTTCCATCACTAATGTGGAAAATAAATTTCCCCCATCATCCCTTCCAGCGTCACTTCATTCAGGCCTGGATATGGACCAGAAGTTTCTCTAGGCCAACTTATCTAACAGAACCATAATTGGGAAATAGGAGCGGCAGAACGAGAAATTTAGTTTGCTCCTTTCTTTTTACCAATTTGGGCTTAACTGGATCAGTCTTGCATGCTGCTGTTACAAGCTCTGCAACAAGATAAGGGTAAGCACCGAGCCCTCCCCGCACAGGTACTTCTGGTCATGACCATGATGTCAGGAGCCTCCAGCACTGTCCAGGCTGGTGTCCAAGCTATTAAAGGCACAGCTGATGCTGTTTCCCTTGCTTCTGAAGAAATGCCTTCTACTCATTGCACACAGCTCTCTGACTCTAAGTTTCTTCACCTGTAAAATAAGTATAATACCAGCCTCAGGGTTGCTAAAAAAACAAAACTGAATAGAATGACAATGACAGGTTAAGGAGCCAGTGGGCCTTTTCTACAGGAAATAATAACACTAGTAGTCTTTTCCTCTCCCAAAGGGAGCGAATGTGCTAGAGCTGCCTTCCAGGTGCTGTGGTATAAATGTCTGTTCCCTCAAACACTCACAGTGAAACTGAGCTGCTACTGTCACAACCTGAAGAGGCTCCTCGTGTCGGGCTGCTGCATAATGTCATAAGCACTTCCTTAACAGATGCCAGCTCCTTGATATCAGATTTCCCAGACTCAAAAACGGTCAACTGCAGCGGCCAGGGTTCGAGCCCCAAGTGTGCCTTGCCAGCCCTGCCCCCAGAGCGCAGAGACAATGATTGAGACTAGCTGTGGTGGTGCACACCTGTAATCCCAGTGGGAGGCTGAAACCAGGAGAATCGTGACAATTCCAATCTATGTAGTGAGACCTTGTAGACCCTGTACTAAATACAGTAAAAAAAAACAAAACCGTCAACCAATAAAATTTCTGTTCATTAATTACCTGACCTATAGTATTCTGTTATAGCAGCATAAAGTGGACTAAGTACCCAGATCTCTATCAAGGGACAACCACAGACTCTAGAGGCAGAGAAGCTCCGTCCTACAGTTGTGAAGAGTCAGTCGACAGGGCCAAGAAACGTGCTGACAACTACACCTGAGCGCAAGAGGGATCAGCAGCTGACACCTTTACCACAACCCAGGCTTATTCAAAGAGCTAAAGTAAAGAGCGCTGGGCTTTAGGTGGAGAACGCTGCTCTCAGATTTTAGCTACCCCTGTGTGACTGTGGGCAAGGTGGCTTAGCTGGGGAATCAAATGCCTCTGTCTGCAAATGAGGACACAGCATATATTCTACAAAGTTTTATTTCTTTTTTGTTCTTGCTTTTTCTGGTGGACTAAAAAGATAGCATATTCAAAACCACATAAGACTTTTTTAGCTCATGGTAAGCAATTAAACAATCTTCAGGAAATACCCTGCAAGAACTGCTAGATCCAAATGAAAACCACTGAGACCCCTGGGTTCAGAAGGAACCAGGACACTAACTCAGCAATGACTCAAAAGTTTTCTGGGTCTAGGAACCACATATTCCCTGTGTTGAATGCTGATGCAATACAGGACTAATTCTGTGAGTCTAGTACACTATGGACCATAAAAGCATCTAAGGCAGTAAAACAATTCAAAGCTGAAAAGACAGAGAATAAGAAATAGGAGAGGAAGATAGCTCAGAGGTCTACGTGCCTGCCTGGCAAGCACAAGGACCCGAGTTTGATTCCCGGTACTACTGCATGCTGCGCTGGCCACTGAAACTAGGTATGGTGGTACATGCCTATAATCCCAGTGCTGGGGAGGCTGAGACAGGAGGATCACTATGAGTCTGAGCTGTGCATCAAGACCCTGTACCAAATAAAGACATAAACAAAAAAATAAAATTTAAATAAAAAAAAGACAGAGAAGGATATCACAAGTGACTGGCACACACCAAGTCCAGGCAACCAAGTGACCCATACAGTGCCATGGCATACCTGTGTTCAAGGACCAAATTATATTATAGTAACATCTATAGGAGGAAACTGGCCATCTTATCTACAGGAGGATACCAACACATCGCTTTTCTGAGTATGGTTAATAACAACTGACCTTAATCTTTTCCCCAAAATTAATACTCAAGCCTCAGAATTCTTGTTCTCCTGGTTTTGTAGGTTACCACCACTAGATGACCAAATACAATGTAAGAGCCATCCCACCATGAGCCAGACAGTTTGAATTTTGAGTCAAAATAATGTTGTAGAGGCCTAAGTGTGAAAAACAATAAGAAATTTCAAGAAAATAGGGTGGGACATGCTGGCGTGTGCCTATAATCCCAACACTCAGGAGCAGAGGCAGGCAGATGGCCCTGAGTTTGGAGCCAGTGTGAATACACAGTGAGGCCCAGTCTCTCAAAAGAAAAGAAATTCAAAGAAGGTATTTAAAAAATTTAGAAGGACATAGTGACACATGCCTGTAACCAACCCCACAATCTGGGAGGCTGAGGCAAGAGGTTCATAAATTCAAGCCTCTCCTTAACAAAAACCTGGCAGCTCAAAAATAAATAGGACATATATGGCTCAGTGAAGGCTCTACGTTCAATCCTCAGTCCTGGGAAAAAGAAGAAACTCAGAATATTTAGACTAGAAGTCCAAAAAAGTATTCTAGATCAAGAATAATCTATTATGAAGCATGCTACAAGAGTAAACCAAAACAATGACCATTTCCAAGTATGCACTTACCATCTGTCCTGTTTCTGTTATTTCCTTCCTGAAAACAGTCAAGAATAAAAAAAAAAAAAAAAAACAGAAATCTGGTTTGGATACACACATACCACTTATCTGGGTATGGTTAATAATAACTGACCTTGATCTTTTTCCCAAAATTGATAGTCTCAGAATTCTTGTTCTCATGGTTTTCTAGGTTACCATTATTAGATGATCCCAATTGGAACCCTTAAAAAAAAAATCTCACCTGAAACTCTTAGTTTACACCCACATTACTGGTAAACTTGGATTAAGGTACAGTTGTCCCTCAGTCCACAAGTCACTAGTTACCTTCATAAACATTAAAATTGGTAGATGCTCAAGTCCCTTCTATAAAATGACAGTATTTACACACAATACATCTATAATAAGTCCTCCCAAGTATTTACATCATCTCTAGATTACTAGTATCTAGTACACTGTCAATGTTAAGTAAATAGATGTTAAACTGTTCAGGGAATAATGACAAGAAAGCATCTGTGTATATTCAGGACAGACACACCTCCCACTGCCCTGAGTGCTTTAGATCTTAGATGCTTGAACTCATGAACAAGGAACCTACAGATGTAAAGGGCTCACCAGACTTAGCCCAGGACCACAGCACATGAAAGGGAAAACCATCCCAGTGTAAGGGGTAAAAGCTAAGCAGAGCTGGTGGAATCAGTTAAAACTGGTGGAAATTTTAAAAAAGGTAACACTGTCCAGAGGAAAAAATGGAAGCCACCAAGCTTTCTCTACCACTTGCTCAAGAGAAAATTCAGTTCTGACACATAACTACTGTAGGGAGTGGAAAAAGTTATGAGCAGGGAAATAAACTGAGCAAAAAAATTAAAAATGAAACAAAATCCTCCCTATTTTCTACCACCAGAGATACGTAATAAAGGTTTTTATGTTTCACATAGTTATTCAAAAGTTTTAATCCTACATTTATCAATGCAACAAATCTTGTCAAACATCACTCAACCAAAAAAGGAATTTAATTTTTAACAACTTTTACTGCCCATAGGTTTATGATTAGAACAAAATGAAGACACTGCACATGCCTGTAATGCCTGCACTCAGGAGGCTGAGGCGGGAAGGTCACAAGCTCAAGGCCAACCTGGACTGTACAGTGAGACTCTGTCTCAAAGAACAAAACAAAGCTTGCTAAAATTAATGTTGTAGAAGTATATCCATTGACACTGAATGGGGATCACACACAGTAAGTTTAAATGTGGATTTCAAAAGAGAATGTTCAGGATGACTCAGAGATTAAAGGCATAAAAATCATTAGTTAATTTTGGAACTAACATTAGTTCCAAAGAATCTACCAAGAAAACCTACTGAGCCTAACAAATTCAAAAACAATGCAGGACATCAGATCAACACAGGAAAGTCAACTGTACTTATACACAATATGTAATAATGACGCATGCGAAAAGGAAATTAAGAGCTTCCACCACAGCTACCATTGAAGGAGGAAATTAAAAAAACATTCCTGTTATGCTTTAGCTGAATGTCAGCCCCAGAGCTTCATGCGCTGGGGTGTGGTGGGGTACGACCGACTCACCGGGGCCAGCTGAGTGTGCTGTTGGGAGGGCGTCTGGTGAGAGGTGGGTGACCCCCGCCTCCGCCCTTTCCTCTCCCAGTCCTGTTCCACTGCTGCACGCCTCTGCTGCTCCATGTCTGCCTTGGAGCCAGGGGACCATAGATGAAAATGCGAGTCCAAGTAAGCCTGCCCTCCTTTAAGCTGTGGGTGCTCTGCATCGCATCTCAATAACAAGTAGGGACTAGGACAACTCCATTCATATTAGAAAATAATAAGGAATACATTAAACCAAGGAGGTATAACACAAACCACAAACCCTGAAAACCATAACATTTGCTAAGAGACATTAAAGTATAACCAAGTACACAGAAATATGTAACACAGCCATGAAGTGGAAGTCTTCTTGGGGTTTGTTAGATAATGATGACAATATTCCCCAAAGTGACCTACAGATCCAGTGAAGTCCCTAGCTGAAATACTGAAACTTTTTTTTTTTTTTTTGCAAAAATATAAGATCCTAAAACACAGAAATACAAGAGATCCTAAATAACCAAAACAACCTTAAAAAGAATCTGAGTTGAAGAACTCGCATTCCTCAATTTCAAAACCTAGTACAGACTACTATGATTAAAACAATGTAATGGCCCAAGAACAAATAGACAGGTTAATGAAACAGAGTAAGAGTCCAGAAATAAACTCATATATCTATGTTGAACTCATTTTTGGCACAGAGACCATAGGCCCTAGAGAACTGGATATGTGCATGCAAAAAAAAATGAAAACAGACCTTTTCCATAAACAAAAAATTGACTCAAAATAGATTACCTAACTATAAGAAATAATAAAAACATAAATTTTTTAGAAAAAACGTAGCAACTATTCATGACCTCCGTTTGGCAGTGATTTGTTAGATGTAACATTAAAAGCACAACATACTGTGGTTTCTCTTCAAATGGTATAAACCTTTTGCCTTTTTACAAAAGCACAAGATATGAGGGCCAGCCAAATAGCTCACTGATTAACCAGCCTACAAGTAGGCAAGGGACTCTAGATTTGATCCCTGGGCCTGCCCAGGCCCTGCCCCCAGGGCACGCTGAGGATTGAGACTGGGTGTGATGGCACCCAAATGTAATCCCATTACTTGGGAGGCTGTGAACAAGAAAATCACTAGGAGTCAGATCTAGTAGTGAGACCCTGAACACCCTATAGACCCTTCCCTAAAAAGTACAAAAAAGGAAAAAGAAAAAAAAAAGCACAGACAAGATAGAAAAAAATGAAAGAAAATTTAGGCTTCAAAACTAAAAAATTCTGGGGGCCAGTGAGATAGCTCAGCAGACTAAAGCATCTGCTTAGGCAATATTAGGCAAGCACAGGGACCACAGTTCAATCCCTGGCAACAAATGCCACACCAGTCTCATCCCCAGGCCAGGCTAAGTGGACCAGAATGTGGGTGCATGCCTACAATCCCAGTACTGGTGAGGCTGAAAGCAGGAGAATTACCATGAGTCCAGCTGGGTGGTAAGACCCTGCAACAATCAAATACGTTAAAAAAAAAAAAAAAAAAAAAAAAAAAAAAAAAAAAAAAAAAAAAAAAAAAAAAAAAAAAAAAAAAAAAAAAAAAAAAAAAAAAAAAAACTAAGAAATTCTGTACATAAAAAGAATATCAAGAGAATAATAAAAAACTAAAACTAGAAATTTCATGGACGTGAACTCTCCCTTCTAACTACCTTCCTGAAAGCATCATACACACACTACAGTGACCCATGCACACCCACGTTTACAGTAGCACAGCTACTGTAAACAGCTAAATCTCTGAGGTAGCCGTACAGCAACAGATGAATGGACAAAGGAAATGTGGGACTTGCACATAAGGAACTACTAATGTGCCATAAAGAATAAACTTCAGCTATTTGTAGAAAAATAGATGTGCTCTGAGACCATAATGTTAAGTGAAATGAATCACAAGCTCAAACACTGCATGGTTTCTCTAATATGAAAAACCTGAAATATAAATAAAGAGCAAAATAACAGAAAGCAGAGATAGATCTTTCTCAAATGGGAAGAGATGAGATGGAGAAAGGCGAAGGGAATGAAAAAGAATTACGACATATTATGTACAAGTAACCAGCCCCCAGGGAATGTAATCCTTATGTATTGGTACTAATACAATTTTTAAAAAAGAATAAGATAGCACAAAGACTGTGAGAAAGTATTTCCAAATGACTGTAATATTGATAAAAACTAAAACTCAAGGAAAGGCAAAAAACCTAAGCTTTAAATGGGGAAAAAAATGAATAGGCATTTCTCCAAAGAGATAAATAAATGACCACCATGCATATGAAAAGATGCTATCACTTGACATTAGAAAAGTGCAAGTCAGGGCCTGGGAGATACCTCAGTAGAATAAGCGCTTCCCTGGCAAGTGCAGGGTCCTGAGTTCAACCCCTGGTACCGCCAAAAAAAAAAAAAAAAGTGCAAGTCAAAATCAAAATAAGAACTCTAGGGCTAGGGCCAGGAAGATAGCTCAGTGGTCTAAGCGCCTGCCTGGCAAGCACAAGGCCACTTGTTTTAAAAAGCTAGTGGAAACTATACCGCAAGACCTTATCTAAAAAAAACACAGTAAGATACTACCTCACCCCCATTACATGGACTATTACCAAAAATGGAAAATAATGAGCACTAGGGAGGCTGTGGAGAAAATGGAATCCTCCCGCTCTGCTGCTGAGTATATAACAGTATCGTTGCTGTGGAAATACTGTGACAGTTCCTAAAATAGTTGCACACAGAAATACCACATGATCCAGTAATTCCACTCTCAGGTAAGTATTCAAAAGACCTGCAAATGGATACCTATTTTGAGACATTATGTTGTAACCAGTTAATATGTGCAATTTTTTATTTATCAATAAAATATAATCAAATGCAACCTTAAAAACAATTAAAATCGCTATGCAAACTCTTTGGTCTCAGTAGCAGAACTGAGATGGCAAACAAGTATCATCATTTGGAAAGTGTCCTTAGAGATACACATGCGGCACCTCCTCTGGCTTGGAGGCCTACCACCTTCACATGCTGACCTGTACAAAATGGGGCTACCCTGGCAGGTGCGAGAGCAAGCATGACTGGGGTGTGAAGGCGAAACACCAAATATCATTGGGCAGAGGAGACACCTGAAATTTGGATAATGCAGATTCAGACATTGTATCCATGAAGGAGCAACACAACCCAAGAGAGCAGCCATGGCAGCAACTGTTATCTTGAGAATTTCACCTACTACTCAAGAAAAATGTTCTGGTTGAAAAGGAAAAAGGAGAGTGCACCCTTTGATAGCTCAGCTGGTAAGAGCAGTGGACTGTAGAAAAGGAAAAAGGAGAGAGGCAGGGAGAAAGGGAAGGGAGGGAGGGAGAAAGGGAGGAAGGGAGGGGAAAAGAACAAAGAGAGATGGGAAATGGGAGGAGGAAGAGAAAAGAGAGGGGAGGAAAGGAGAACAGGCAAGTAGGTATTCAAATCCTCCTAAGAATGTTCACAACAGCACTACTCATAACACCCCAAAAGTAGAGGTGACTCAAACATTCATCAATTGAGAATGGATAAACAAAATGTGGTTAGGGATATTATCCATGCACCCATAAAAAGGAATAAAGTACTAACACACGTAGAATTTCCTATTGGGTGATTTTTTTTTTCTTTGCTCCGAGTTTCATCTCTACACCCTTCCTTTTATTTTATATACTGGACACAGCCTCAATAAATTGCCCAATGGAGCCAGGAATATAGCTCAGCAGTGTAAGTGCCTGCCTGGCAAGCTCAAGGTTCTGAGTTCAATCCCTAGTACCACAAAAAAAAAAAAAAAAAAAAAAAAAAAAAAAAAAAAAAAAAAAAAAAAAAAAAAAAAAAAAAAAAAAAAAAAAAAAAAAAAAAAAAAAAAAAAAAATATATATATATATATATATATATATATATATATATATATATAAATAATATATAAATTGTCCAATCTGCACTTAAACTTTCACTCCTCCTGCCTCATCCTCCTAAAACACTGTGATTACAGGCATGCACCATCATGCCTGGCTTGGGTTGACTGAAATGTCATGTATCTGAGGGGAGGGCTGCATGACATTATGAATGTACAAAATGCCACTTAGAATGGCTGATGGATACAGTAATGTCCTATAATAGTATATCTCATTAAAACTATCAATTATTCCTCAATAAAAAGTCCAAAAGCATAACATATTTTACATAAATTAATTTTCTCTTCAGAAACCACAAGTTATTAGATTCAAAGCCATACTTCATAACACTTTTTATAGTCATTCTCAAAATATTTCTAAGAAAAATACTCATAGAATGCTATTTCTTACCAGCAGACTCTTTTTCATTCTGCTTTTCATAGAGGGTGCCCACCAACATCAGGAAAACAATCACCAGGAATACTGGAATTCTCCATGAGCCAGCCAGGGATGCTGAAAATCATTAAGAATTATGTTTTTAGTGAAAAGAAAACCTAGCACTTGTTTCTTTTTAAGACTTAGTTTATTAGACTGACAGAACAATTTGGTACACATACTAATTATAAGATTACTACAGAGAAAAAATTTTTGAAAATGCCATTGAAGAGATCTCAGTGTAAGAATGGGTCAGGGGGTAGGCGGCTGCTTAAAACTGACCTTGGGGCTTTGCGCATGCTAGGCAAGCGCTCTCCCCCAAGCTATATCCCGGGTCCCCCATTCAGATATTCCTGACACACACTGATTCCTGCTCTCAGCCCACATTCTAGAAGATCATGTACATGCTAGCCTGTCCATCCTGTAATGGAATCTAGTCCTGGACTAAAGCATACGCCAAGTTTAAGGCTTTTCCAAACCCGAACTGCCCATTAGACTGCAGAATGTGCAGAATCAGGCAGGGATGTGAAAGTCATGGAACTTGACCTGGTTTTCTGAGTACACCATAGGGAGTGATCAGTCTCTACAGAAAGGACCCAATGGCCCATGAAAACACAGCAAAAGCTTCAAAGTATGGTCCTCAGCATGAAGTACAAATTAAACAGTCATCAAAGATTAAGGTCTCAATCCTAACTATATGAATTTCCCTCAGTCTGCCTAGAGCTTTGTGGACATACCTGCCAATCTCATGTCACTGTCTTTCTCAAACTCAAAATGAGTTCCAGGAGCTCTTACAGATAAACTCTAGCACACCAACTCAACAAAATTAGAGAATAATGCTTGGTTCAACACAACCCTAAGCAGGATCATTTTTAATGAATTATTTTTCATGTATAATAAGTAGCTCTAAAAACTACTTCAGGTTCTACTGCTCTATAATTGGATTTTAATTTTAAATTCAAATTCCCTATTTTTCCATCAACTTAGAAATGAGTTCCTCCTATGTTACCATGTCGAAAAGCCACACAGCATTCTGGCAACCAACCAGTTAACAGTGGACTCTAGGGAAGTTATTATTCTGGGCAGCAAGGACTCTGATAACCCCTGTCTTAAGCAGAGATTTGTCTTGAGGAAGACACAGCTCTGACATCTCTGTCATGATTACAGAGTTTAAAGCACTCTTCCACAAGACAGGCTTTCACACACTAGAAATAAGCCTCATATTTTACATCCTTATCTCAACTCTTCTTCGCCCTATTGTACCAATTTCTTCCTTTTTTTTCTCTTTCTTTGGCAGCATAGGAGATCAAACTCTGGACCTTGCACTTGCCAGGCAGACACTTACGCTGCTGAGCTATTTCCCTGCCCTTAATTTCTTCCTCTTATCCACAGAAAATACCTTCTCTAGTCCCTTAACTACCTGACACATCAGGCCACCCCCATCATCCCCAACTGCTTATCTGTCTCCTCATATGTATGCCATTTAGCAAAGAGTCCAGTGTGCTCCATTTTTTAAGACACATTTAACATGAAAGGATTTTATTTTATAAACATGTAATACAATTAAAACACAGATATTTAAAACCATATTTTCATTAAAGACTGATGAAAAATGAAAGCCTAACTTTTTAAAATTTATTTTAAAGAATTTTAAATGCAATATATACTACAAAAAATTCATTTTCATACACAGTCAACCTTTGCTAACCTTAAGCAAGACTTAAAAAAAAAAAAAATGAAGAGACCCACCTAAATGAAAAAGCAGTATAATCCAGACAGGAATTGAAATTGCTCTCAAGTAGCGTTCAGTACTCGTATTCCACTTGAATGAAACAGTCAACAGGTAGCCAACTACCAAGGTCCAGATCTTAAATAAATGAAATACAGACAAAGCTGTAAAATATATACATATCAAAAACAGAATTACACCACATTTGTAAAGAATCTATATCCCATGAGTACTCTAGACAAAGCACAGAGAATGGTTGGAGGTGCTAAAAGGAACATGTCTATGTTCTCCTCCTATCTTTAAATCATTTTGAAATGCAAAGACATTTGACATTTCATGTAGCAAGATTTGACAAATATACATCATTTTAAGATACTAAAGTTTAAAACCCATTTTAATGCATAAAACACTCAAAATATTCAATTAAAAGCCTAATCTTATTGAATTCCTAAAATTTCTATCAATTAGTGTTTACAAAAGCACAGGGAGAAGAAAAATCCTTCTAAAATGAATCAGACTAAAATATCTATTTCAGTTTTATATTTGTTTTTTAAATGCTTGGTTCCTATGAGTTTTGTTTTGTTTTTTGCTTGTTTAGTTTTTTAGGACTGGGGATTGAAGCCAGGGCCTATGTATTGAGCTACAATCCCAGCCCTTTTTAATTTTTTTTTCCTTTGAGAAGGGTCCCACCAAATTGCTAAATTGCTTAGGATAGGCTAAAACTTGAGATCCTCCTGGCTCAGCTTCCCAGGTCTAGAATTACAGACATGAGCCATTATAACCCAGCTAAAAGTAAGCTTATTGTGAAAGAAACAAAATTTTAAGCTAGAGAGAAAGTAGTCATCTGAAGTATGCCCTTGCCATGTTTATCTAGGTAACAGGTGGTTAGAGACACTAACCCACAGTCACAGGCTCCAGATGAAGGAGCAGGCCTGAAGAAAATGTTACTAGAGGCAGAAATAACAAAACTTGATAGAAGACCCAGCCAGCCTTCCTTCAATTCTCCCTCCCCATACTAAGTTAAATATGTAGTACTTAAGAAGCACAGGAACTCATAATAGGACATTTATAAAAGGTAAAATACGTCATCCAGAATAAACCTGAGCACCCAACAAGAACTTAGTAAGGATGTAACATTCAAGTTCAACATGAACTTTGGAACAAAGCAAGTATTATGGTCATATCTAGCAATAAATGTAAGTGTTTGTGTTAAAACTGTGTTACAAGTTCTGAATGGAGAATTCAGCTTTGGAGTTTATTCTTACAAAACAATGGTAGCTTCTAAAAATGCTTGCAATATGAAGAAACTCAACTCAAAATGTGAGCAGTAAAAGAGACCACATAAAAGACTGAAAACAGGGAAATGACTAAGTAACTATGGATGATTCATGTGATCAAATTTTCACAACCATTAAATTAAAAAAAAGGGGGGAGGACAGGGAGATAGCTCAGTAGAATAAGCGCTTACTTGGCAAGCGCAAGATCCTGAGTTCAATCCCACCAAAAAAAAAAAAAAAACCCTACATCATTCAAGAAATGCAAAATAAAATAACACTGAGATTCCATCTCACCCCAGAAAGAATGGCTATCATCAAGATGTCAACCAATAACAACAGCTAGAGGGGCTGTGGGGAAAAAAATCAACCCTGCTCCACTGCTCATGAGAGTACAGACTGGTGCAATCACTGTGGAAATCAGCAGATTTCTCAAAAGCCAGGACTGGAGGCCCCATTCAACCCAGCTATTCCTCTCCTGGGTATTTTTTTCAAATGAATTGAAGACATCACACCACAGTGATAAATGTGCACCCCTGTTTATAGTAATTCAATTTGTCATGGCTACATCTTAGAAACAACCCAATTGTATCAACTGAGGACTGGATAAAGATGTGGTATTTGTACATAATGGAGTACAACTCAGCGATAAAGATAAATTTCAGGCTTTTTAGGTAAATGGATACATGCTCTTAAGTGAAATAAATCAGACCTGCATGTAAAAACATAATATTGTCTCATTAGTGCAACAACCTGAAAGAATAAATAAAATCTGAAAGGTACAAGAAATACTGTGAAAGGGAAAGAATCTGTTCAAAAGAAAGGAAAATCTAGGATGAAAAAAGGACAGGAGAGGGAGGTAAGGAGGGAAAGAGATATATTTATGTATGTATGTGGGATGTCTTGGGCAGTTGTACTGCTGATTTCTGCTGGTCTATCAAAAGAAGCAGTAAATGCTTTTTTGGATTTTGCTTTTTAAGTTCTTATACCATTTTCCCCCTTTTTTCTGACAATTTTGCACACTGATACCTGGAAATCTAAACTAAAGTGAAGATGATACTGTGCACTACAACAACCACAGTCAAAGTCCTATTATTTTGTTCAGTGAAATTATGTATCATTTCAATTTTCTTTTTTACTATCTTACGTTGCCTTTAAAAAATAATAAAATAATTTTTAAAAAAGCTCAGGAGTCTAAGCACCTGCCTGGCAAGCACAAAGACCCACATTCAATCCCAGATACACATGCACACAGGCCCTGGAACTCTGGAACCCTGGGTATACCATGCTAGCCCAAAAACCAGGTCTGGTGGAGCATGCCTATAATCCCAGTGCTGGGGAGGCTGACAGAGGAGGACTGCTACGAGTCTGAGCTGCGTAGTGAGACCCTGTACCAAATAAATAAACAAAAAAACTTTTTTTTTTTTTTTGGCAGAACTGGGATTGCACTCAGACCCTTGCACTTGCCAGGGAAGCACTTATTCCACTGAGCCATCTCCCTGGCCCCGAAAAATGTAAAAAATAAAAACTATATAGCTGTGAAATCCCTAATATGGTATTTAAAAGTAAATACAAAAAACTTAGCACTTCATCTCAAAATATGATATTAAAATATTTTTCTTCAAGCAACTCTATTAATAGACAAAAATATTAAAGAACTCTGAAGCCCCAAAATTGAAAGCAAGGAAAGGGAGATGATAACCACATCTAAACAGTTCAGGTGTGCACAATAAGACAAATTAGCCTTGGAATTCCAAAGCATTTGAGAGCTGACTGTGAAACTCAGAGATGATTTGAGCAAAACAGAACACTTATATAACATTATGTGCACGCCCTGCTATAATAATTTAATTATATGAAATAATTTAATCTTGATAACCTCATAAAATTAGTATTATTATTGTTCCCATTTCACAGCTAGTTAAATGCCAACCTAGGAATGTGGGCGGAACACCTGCTTTCCTAACCATAGGTTAAAAAAGCACAGGCGCTAGAAAAACAGAAGCAAGAGCTACTTCAATTTCCACAAGAGAAAAGACAGTCAATTTAGAAAACTACAAATGGTGGAGATAAAAATGATCCTCAGTAAAAGGATAAACTTAAGCAGAATGCCACACAGGGATACAAACATCATCCTAAACACTAAGCCGGTAACTCAGATAAAAGACTAGAAGGCACGTCTAATCAAATGTACAGATGACACAAAATGCGGAGTAGTGAAAAAAAAATAACTTTGTGACCTATGATTCACAAAGATATCCTGAAGTTGGAACAATGGCTAATTCAAACAAGATTATTGAAGAGAAACACAAAGTTATGCATTTAGTTTACTCTACTAGGCAACTAGGGAGTGGAGGAAGGCTTCCAAGACGCCTCAGAATGCATCAGAGTAGGACTGCCAGGAGAGCCTATTTACGAAGTACACTATTCCTATCAGGTAAAGAGATGATTTCAGTTAACTCTGCACCACCGAACTACATGAGCAATAAAATTCAAGCTGAGCAAAGAAGTGGAAATAGTAACACATGACAGCAACATAGCAGGGCTGGGAGCGCCGCCTAACTTGGAAGACAGAAGGGAAAATCAAGATTTCATAACTATTTTTAAGTAGTTGGCAAAAATGTTACATGGAAGAGGCCCGAGACTTACTTACTGTGATTCAAACAGGGCAACAACAGGCAGGAATTAGGAAGCATACGTTCCAATTTAATATGAGGATCAATTCTGCTAACAAACAATAGCAGTCTAAATATAGAATCAGCTAAATCACTAAAGGTATCTGAACTGCTGGCCATAACTTAGGGATGACACAGTAGGAAAGTCCGCTCTCAGCGAGAAGAGAAACTAGAAATAGTGTACATGCCTTCAGAGTTCAAGGTTATTTCTCTTCAAACCCCTCTCCAGAAGGGTTTTTTTTCCTTTCACTCTGTTTTACCTGTACTATACATAACCAAGAATCTGTATTACTTGCAGGAAGAGACAAACAATAGACTTCATACTTTAGAGTCTCTCATAGAAACTGATCATCTAAAGAGAATCATGTATTTTTATCTAGTAAATCTAAAATCATAGATTATCTTACCTTAGTTTAAAATAACTAGTTACTAAACATACTCCTCAATTCTACTCTCAGGAATGTATGCAAACTAAACAGATAGAAATCATATTCACCACTATACTTTATAATATAAAAAAACTGGTAACATGTCATTTAATAGGGGACTGTTTGAAAAATGGATACTTGGGGCCGGTGAGATAGCTCAGTGGGACTAAAGTGCCTGCTTAGGCAAGCTAAGGGCCCGTGGTTCAATCCCTAGCACTATGTGACACACCAGAATCCAAAATAGTGGCATATGCCTATAATCCCAGCACTGGGGAAGCTGAAAGCAGGAGGATCACCATAAGTCAGAGAATTGCAACTCGTTCAGTCTCCTAAGAGAAAGCATCCATGAAGTGGGTCACTTTCCAGTTCTTAGTGCACAAGAGATAGACAGATATTTTCTCTTCCTTTCATTCCTATGGAACTGAGCAGGATAACAACTAGTAAGTATCCAACTTTCTGGAAGATGTGATTTCTTGTGCTCCACGATATTTCTTTCTAAGAGTGAGTTCTGAACAGAGAACAGCCCTGTACCAACCAAATACATGAATGAATGAATGAATGAATGAATGAATGAAAGCAAACTAGCTAGCTAGCTAAAAAAATAAAAGTTATGCATGCGTAAATTTATAATGGTGAAAATATATTCCACAAATATATATATTCCACAAAAAAAAAAAAAAAAGCTAAATAACATCTCTGGATGGATGGCTGGGGTTCAAAGGGTAATTTGCTTCTTTATGCTTTGTTTACAAGTAGTGAATTGTCTCTTACGGATATGTAATATCTTTATAAATAGAGAAAAATATTTCTAAGTTTTAAATCTTTGGTTTATGGTCTAAAAATATTTTGAATATTTTTTGTGACTCATAAAACAATATTAGTTAAAATATACCCATTTATAAAAACCCTTAGAGTTTATACTCAACAATTACCAATGGTTAAAAATGTCTAATATGCATTCATCAAAACTAAGAAAATCTGTCAGAAACATTTTCTCACATGGCATGGTGGTACACTCCTATAATTCCACCACTCAAGAGGCTGAGGTAGGAGGACTGTTGCAATTTCAAGGCCAACTTAAGACTACACAGAAAAACCCATCTCAAAAATGTCAAATAAAATACTTTCTAAAAGGTGTCCAGAGAAAAAAAGTATTTATATGACAGGAGTAGTTTTTAAAAGAGTATTATTTATGAGTACTAATAAGAAAAAGGGTCCAAAAAAATAAATAAAATCAAAAGGAAAAAAAAAAAAAAGATCCATAATCAAGGATAAATGAAAGAGCAAGGTAGAGAATTATATGCATGGTATTCCATTTTTGTTTTAAAGAAAAAAGGAAACCCTGTATATTACATGCTCACATGAGCATAGAAATAAGCCTGAAAGGCTAGATATTAGTTAACAATAGTAACATGTGCACAGCAGGAATGCTAACAGCAAAAAAGGATGATTTATTTTACCAAATAAACTTCCATGCTGCTTAAATTCTTTTTCGTAGAAGCATGTTTTACTTGAGTCAGCTTTTGAAATCACTAAACATTCCTTAAAATAACAATTAAAACTAAGTATCTGTATATCCACATTTTATACAGTTTTGTTTGTTCTATTTTGTAGCGCTAGGTTAAAAAACCCAGGGCCTCACACTTGGCAGGCAAGTGATCTACCTTTAAGTTACAACCCCAGGAGACTGGGCGTGGTGGTGCATGCCTGTAACCTCAGCTCTCGGGAGGCTGTAAACAGGCAGATCACTGAGAGTCGGATCTAGCAGTGAGACCCTGACCACCCTGTAGACCTTCCCTAAAAAATACAAAAAAATAAAAAATAAGTTACAACCCCAGGCCCTCCACAACACACCTTCTAGTCTCACAACCTTGGGAGCTCCTTATTCTCTTGTTAACACAGAAGTCTAGAGGTAACAAGTCAAGCATGTACAGAGCGCCCACCAAAAAAACTGATACACACTTCAGAAAATGATACATAGCATGTCTTTTCAACAGATGGTGTCACCCTCACATGGGGGCCGCTAGAGGATGATGCATAGCACAAAAACCCACTACCCTGCCAGCCCTTAGTTAAGAAACTGAAAATGCATGGGCAGCAACCTCAATGACCAGGGTTTTCCAAGCAACAGTTCACTGTACTAATAAACGTTGGGAAGCTAATGGCCACCACTTTGAGCACCTCTTGTAATTGCAGAGGCCAAAGGTAACTTGTATTAATCTTATGATTTCTCAATACATCTAGTATTGAAACATTTATGCAAGATTTTTCCTTTCCTGAAGTGTATACATATTTTTGGGGGATAGAATTGGTATATATGTTCAGCCTCTGAGCAAACCTGCTCATGTGTGAATTTTCTTCCAGGCATAAATGAACAAGCCACAGTTAGATAAGAGGGCATAACTTCCAAAGTTCATTTTCTTCAACACGATGTGTTTTTCTCAAAATGTATAGTGCATGGTCATTTTATAGCACCAACATGCTAAGCCCTACATGAGACAGCACAAAATTTGACATGTAAGTACATAAGAGACTCTGCCTTTTTAGGATGTATCTTTATTTATCGTCATCCAGGCATCAATGGGGAAAACGTGTGCATTTTTACAAAACACTTCCCAAATCTTTTCCAGAAAAATAAAAAAAGATTTCCTCCCAAATTAAGGAGACACAGCCCTCATCACCAGACAACCGCTTCATGTAGTTTACTCTCCTTTAATGCAGCCTAACTTTAATTTGAAAAATATTCTTCGTATGACAACCCAACCATATGGCAATGTAAGAGTCAAGAATTTTCACAATCAAAATCTTTAACTGTGAATGGCACTCATCTCCGGAAACTTCTCTTGCAGCCAGGTAAGCAGAAGAAAACCTAAGAACTGTTTAGAAGTGGCCTGGAGTAGACAGAAAAGGGTGGCTAAAGTGCGTTTCCTAAGGACGTCTTGAGATCTACAAGACAGAACATCTGGGACACTTACATTGTCCAGCCAACCCCTCTCTTTACACAACCGGGGTTCAGTGGCCTGGAGTAGGACCTTGGTCTGCCCCAGGTCGCTAGGTAAGTTAGTTTTCTGATCTTTCTGCCACTCTTCTTCTGCACACTTTCTTATAAAGATAGTATCACAGACCATGGGGAAAACAAACCTATTATTACTATAAAAACTGTTCATGATTTTCAACTTTTTTTCTTTCTTTTGTATTTAGGACAGGGTGTACAGGGCGTAGTGATCCTCCTGTTTACAGCCTCCCAAGTGTAGGTATTACAGGTGCATACCACAAGGCCCAGGCAATTGAGACTCAATTGCAGCGGCAGCGCACCCAGGAGCAGGACGAGTACAGCAGGCCTGAGGAGAGAACCCCTTCTCCCTACTTCCTGCCCCTACCTGGGCCTAAGCAGGCACTTTAACCCGCTGAGCTAGCTATTTGGCCTGCCTAACTTTTTCTTTAAAAAAAAAAAAAGGCTGAAAGAGGAAAAGCATCAGAACTCTCAGCAAGGGGCCGGGGGGATGGTTCAGGGGAATAAGTGCTTCCCTGGAAAGCGCAAAGGCCTAGAGTTCAATCCCTGGTTCCACAAAAAAAAAAAAAAAAAAGAACACTCTTAGCAGAAAAAAAAAATGGTAAGCGTCAGATTTATCTTGCCCATATCCACAATAGGGAGAGCAACCGTGGAAGTCAACACAGCAGATGACTTAGGAGTCTGGAATCCTCACTCAGGACAATATTCCAATAGATCTGAAGCTGCTAAAAAAGAACAAGTAGGACCTTTCAATTGTAAGCAGGAGAGAGTGTCAGGGGAATGTGGAGTCAAGGAAAAAAGCTGAAGTAAGCTGAGGTGAGATGAAGAGAAATAAGACCCTGACAAAGCAAAGCCCCACTACTGTGGACACCACGGGAGTGGACTGGACACACTGTACAGATAGAAGGATAGAGGACTAGATTTCTAGGTAACTAGAATCTTAAGGTCTTCTGGGGAATACGCATGTTTAGTCCAACTCTGATACATTTTTCCTGATAATGAAAATCAACATACACTTCAAAAATTACCAACTTTAAACACAATGTACTGGAGGAAACTGTTTCAAATCCTTATAAAGATGGCCCAGTGAATATCATTCACTGACAGCATGAACACAGCCATCTCTAAATTAGTTCCCTAAAATATAAAATCCTTTCCTCCTGTTTCACAAGATTTTTAGTTTTTGGTGTTTGTTTGTGTATGTGTGTTGTAGTGTGTTTTGTTTTGTTTCCTTTTTTGGGAAAAAAAAAAAGTCTGACTATATAGCTGTAAGTGACCTTGAACTCTGCACGTAGCCCAGGCAGGCCTCAAAGTGACAAGCCTCCCATCTCCCTTACTTCAGCAGCAGGTGCAATCTACAAGCTGCCCAGAAAGCATTAAAGCCCTCTGTTCTGTCACAGGCACCCCTGCCTGGGTCCACACAACCAATGTGCTGGAGAATGAAACATGAGTTACACAACAGCCCTGTCCAGTCACACAAGGGGCTTTCCTTTCAGCCCAGGGCTTGGTCAGCACTTGTGGCGCCTGTTTTCCAAGTCCACCTCACTCCATCTCTACAGACTACTTGTGAAAAATGCAATTCTATGCCTAATTTTCCTCAAAGTCAAATCAACTTAGAGGTCCTGTTCTCAGATTCAGCCTTTTACTACTCATTTCCCATTCACGGTCACTTCTGTAATTGGTTTTCTTCTAAAAACTCCCTTTTCTCTCCTTCCCATCACTGTGGGCAAACAGCTGAGTTACAAGCCTTTCCAAAATCATTAATTGGGGATTGGCTCAAGTGTGACTGCAGGTGCTTGGCATATAAAGGACCCTAGGTCCAGCTCTCAGGAATCCACCCCCACCGCCGCCAAAAAAATACCTCATTAATTGGCTTCACTTTCCTCCCTCCAACTCCCATCGTTCTGAGTCCTTCCCTTCCACACATTCACAAATAAAATACAAACATCAGTAAAAGGCTGTACACACTGAGCTACAGATACTTCCTCCTGAGTACTCAATTCGTCTCCAAGTATGAGATACCGGCAGAAATGCTTCTTTCTCCTAACCATGACAATTTACCCCTGTACTCAACTTCTTACTCCAGTTGAAAATACATGCAACTCATACACAACAGCAGGCATTCCCTGTGTAATTTCCTACAGTTTGATGGATTTGATACTTGGGCAGTATCAACAGTACAAAATGTTAGGAGACTTTGACAAGACTGAATTTCTGAAGACATAGGCATGTTATATAGTTCTCAACAGTACATAGTGATGCACCCTCTGTGTAAAAGGCATTCAATTCATTGAACTGAATTGTAAAACAAGATAAGACTACTTAACTATGCTTCATAAAGTGAAGCACAGGACTGCAGGCATAGCTCAATGGTGGAGCACTTGCCTTCCATGTGCAAGACTACAGGACTACGAGAGAGAGAGAGAGAGAGAGAGAGAGAGAGAGAGAGAGAGAGAGAGAGAGAGAGAGAGAGAGAAAGGAAAAGGAGGGAGGAGGAAAAAAGGAGAAAGAGGAAGAGGAAAAGGAGAAGGAAAAGGAGTTGGAAAAGAAGAAAGAGGGAGAAGAGGAGGAGGAGGAGAAGGAGAAGAGAAAGACAAGCACTAGCTGTGTGTCTTTGTGGCAGCCAGATTCTTGGGAGAATGTAGCTCCTAACTGGGAAAAAAGATTTATCTTCCTTTCTATCAGCTCCATTAAATCACACTCAAACATGGGTTTGGCAGTATAGCTCAGTTGCAGAGAGAGCACTGGTTAGCATGAAGGTCCTGTATTCAATCCAATAAATACAGGATGCCCATATATGATTACATACACATTGAAGACAGGGCTTGCAGCTCATCCCTTAAAAAAAAAAATCCTTCACAACACACTCTGTCAACTATATACAAACTGAGGAGGTACTGACAGAGCAAAAAAACAGAAGAGCTGGGACCAGTTATTCTACTAGTTACCTCTGGAAAGTCAAAACCTTGCTGAACAGGTAAGAGGAATTATTCTCCAACTTAAGTGTGTCAAGGTACACTGAACTATATTACACTGACAAAATAAATGAATCAAATTATTTTAAACAGTATAGTTTTTTAAAGGCAGCTGTGGGAGTGAATGCCTTTAATGCAAGCGCTGGGAAAGCTGAGGCAGGATGACGGAGGCTTCCAGGCCAGCCTGGGGTACACAACCAACTGGGGACCAGCTTGAGCTAGAGAGACCCTGTCTCAAAAAAAAAGAGAGGAGGGAAGGAAGGAAGGAAGGAAGGAAGGAAGGAAGGAAGGAAGGAAGGAAGGAAGCGCTAAGAACCTGGGCCCTCAGGCACAGTAAACACACTGTACCCTTGCACTCCATGAACAGCACTAGGTCGGTGTGCTCTGATTCTTAAACTAACCACCGGGTTCTAACACCCCCCCCCCCCA